>VUQH01088634.1:0-11399 GCA_015106775.1 Etroplus canarensis | reverse complement strand
CGCATAGGACAAGGATAAGCCACCGCACACGGCTCTCTCACAGCCTCTCTCACTTCAGGCAGCCCCGTCTACACACGCATACAGCACCGGCAGGCCAGGGACGCGCAGCATACCCAGCAATCACATGGGGGAGCGTAAAAAAAAACAGAGGCGGAGACGGGGGCGCGTCGTTTGCAAACTCAGCTGTTAGCCTACTATCATTCCTCTGAAAAAAAAAAAAAAAAAAAAAATTTTTTCCACTGAAAAAAAATAACAAAAAAATATAATTCCACTGAAAAAAAAACTATCATTCCACTGATGGGAGTTACAAAGAGTGCACAAGGAAGTCAGAAAAGAATGCTCAAAAATACACTGTGATAGGAGAATAAAGTTTATTCATTTTAAAACAAAACATGGAAAACATCGTTTATGCCAGGTTTTATTAGATTTGGTTGCATGTATTCTGTAGGCTGCCGCACCTTGCTCTCATGCCTTCATTGTGAGTTTGTCCTGTTTGTCTCCCGCATTAAGCTCGTCCATCAGGTCACACAGTTTGTCCACTAGATCCTCCACCAAAGCATAAACCTGTCAGATAGACAGTTATACTTGGATGCACATAAAGAACCAAAGAAGGCAAAGACTGGCTAAAATTAAAGCAGTGGCAGGAATTCTGGCTGTCTTTCTTTGGTATGACTCAAGAATGCTTAAAAATTTCTTCCCCCCCCCATTTTTTTTATATTAAAATTTTTCTTTTAATATTATTATTATTTTTATTATTACTATGTTTATTTTTATTTTTTTTTATGATGCAAGGGTATGCAGTGTGTAGTGGGTATGTGGGTATATGTATGTATGTATGTGTATATGTTATGTGTTTGTGAAATTTTGAAAAAGACAATAAATATATTGGCAAAAAAAAGAATGCTTAAAAATGCAGACATGGATATTTTTTTAATAAAACAACTACACACTGTCTCTTAACTGACCCCATCTTGCCTCCTAAATTCCCACTTTTCTCAAACACAGGCAGTTTTTAATGGCTTTTTTAAGTTATAAAGTTAAAAGCCTGGCCTGAGATATACAATGATAGTACATCTCGGGACAGTTTCTCAAAATCTGGAAAGCTCATTCAGAGCCAAAGAAGTTGAGTATCTCACATTATGAATTTTAACCACGATGTGGAGTATTTGAAGACAATTAAATGGCTTGCCTTTCCGTACAGAAGCCTTGTGTAAATGAGCATCGCCTTCCTGTCTGTCTTTTTGTGACTGGGAGGCTGCTGAGCGATGCCCTCTGAACTGCTGTCAAAGAATGAAGCAGACTCATTCCCTTGCTTTTCCTTGAAGGGCTTTCCTGTGTCATCTCTTCTTTTCCTTCTCTTTTGGTTGTCCTAAAGAAAGATAAAGTTAAAAAAAATGAATGTAAAGGACATTTATAGAACACGAAGGTTAACAGCACAACCCTGTCTAAAAAAGTTGGGACACTGGATAAAAAGTAAAGAAAGCTGAATGAAATTATTTGCAAGTAATTTAAACCCTGCATTTATATACCAGCAACATGTTTTCAAGCAACCTGAGATAGGACAGGCTGGGTAATTACAACCCCCAGTTCCAGAAGGGTTGTGACTGGGGTTGCAGTTCTCACAGTCTCACCAAAATTGGACAATAAAACACTGGAAAAATGTTTTCTGGCATGATGAGTCTCAATTTCTGTTGCAATATTCAGATGATTGGGTCAGAATTTGGTGTAAACAACTTAAAAGCGGGGATCCATCCTGCTTTGTTCATGCTGGTGCAAGGGTGTGAGAGATAGTGGTATGCTCTGGGCCCCATAGTGCCAATTAAGCATCATATATAAATGCCACAGCCTGAGTATAGTTGCTGACCAAGTCTATGCTTTAATAGCGTACCCATCTGGTGATGGCTGCTTCTAACAAGATCATGTGTCATGTCACAAAGCTCAAACCATCTCAAACTGGTTTCTTAGATTAGATTAGATTAGATTACTTTATTGTCATTTCAACTACATTTAAATACACAGTGAAATGATATAGCATTCCCCCAGGACCTGGTGCCCATACAAGGGTAGCGCCGGCCAGCCAGGGCCCACCTCCGGCCCAACACAACACCCCGCCCGTGACGTCCTCTTCCCCGGCCACCGGCATCAGGCAACGCCGAGGACTGAAGTCCCGGTCCACACAGCAAGCCGAGATCGGAGTTCGCAGAAACCGTTAATCCGCAGCATCAGTCCCGCGACGATACTCCCTGCGGAAACCAAAAACTTTGGCTCCCGGACACTGCCCGGCAGTTCATACAACGCCGCTGGATCGTCAGTTAGCGATCATGAAAAACAACGCTGCTGGATTGCCAGTTAGTCTCGTCCGTGGACAGAGCTACAACGGCGTCTGGTCGTCCTTGAACCACTGACTTACGAACACGAACACCACCGTCCCGGAGTCCACAACACCCGAACACCCGAATGCCGCCATCTTGGCCCAAAAACTGAACTTGGCAGTGAGTTCACTGTACTCAAATGGCCAATTACCAGATCTTTTAGAGCACCTTTACGATGTGATGAAGCAGGAGATTTGCATCATGAATGTGCCGCCAATAAATCATGCTATTATGTCGAGGCAAGAGCAGTTTGTAACGCCTTGTTGAGTCCATGCCATGAAGAATTAAGGTAGTTCTGAAGGAAAAAAGGGGGTCTAACCAGGCCAATGAGTGTATGAATGTTTTAGAGTAAAAGCACTGTAATCCAGTGTCTTTTTCAGGAAAAGTCTTGCAAGATAATACCAAATATTGAGTGCTAAACCTCCTGTCCACAATCTAGACCTGTCACTCACTGAAAACATTTGGGTTAATACAAAACAAAAATATGATAACTCTTGACCAGATAAAACCCATTTTCAAGCAACAATGGAAAAAAAAAAACCCACTGAAAAATAGTGACTGATTTGCTTTTCCCCCTAAATGCTTATCGTGCAGTTGAAAGGAGAGGATACAACACTGTGGAAAAATGTTCCAGCCTTACTTTTTTGAAACTGGTTCTTGGCATCTAAATGAGTATATGTTTTATCTTCAATCATTTTTAGTAACTGACACTAAAATAACTGCCACTGTTTCAACTTGTTTAAAAAGATCCATCCATCCATCCATCCATCCATCCATCCATCCATCCATCCATCCATCCATCTCTACCACCCTTCCAGGGTTTTGAAGTATTTTAAACTAAAGCAGGGTTTAACTGGCTTGAAAATAACTGGATTCTTTTTAGTGACCTGTGGAAAAGAGGCTATACAATGGGTTGAGGTGGTTCGTGCAATTCAGAACTACCACCTGTTTCAGTCATGCAATACACTGGATGACCTATCCTGTTTGAGTTAATGTATAGCTGCCACAGATGGCTTGGACTCACACCCTGGGCACACAGTTGGAGAGCAGGTGCACATTTTCACACAGTGTTCTGTTACCATGGTACCCTGTGAGTAATACGCTGTACCTTACCTATGACTCAACCGTCATACAGAGGACAAATTCACTCAGCAAAAAATATAGTCATACAGACAAAACCGTGCTTCTAATCTAATTCTAAATGCCTTTGAAGCAGGAAAATGGAGAGGTGGACCATTAGAGGAGAGAAGTAACAGCTCCAAGGCCAAAACTGCACCATGACACAGCAGCTCATCAATGAACAGCACTGTCAACTTGTGAAGTTTCCTATTTACTCAGATTCAGATTTTTAAATATGAATGGTTATAAAGAGATTCAGTGTATTATGAATGGATGCAGAAAAACAATCAAATGCATTAAAATGATTGAGTGCTGAATTATATTTTTTGCTGAATACTGTAAACAATCTGCCAAAGCATGAATGGCCATTACCACATTGTACTGCTTAGCCATCATAATGATCTCTCTAGGGAACAAAACAGAGACCGTTATTTTTCTCTTTTTTCTCAGTTTTTGGGCTACACATGATTAGTACATTACATAAACACCCATCTAGACAAATTTACATACTGTAAAGCAGCTTGAATTTGACAGTTGCACAATCAGTTACAAATGTTTCCCAAAGACTCAAAATAAGACCCCCCAAACTGAGCACGCATATACTACGGCATATAAGAAAATGTTTCAGGAAATCAGCACGTAGGACATAATATTGCAAATGTGTCTATGACTGACAATGATGCAGTCAGTAGTAACAAGACATCAGGCATCTGTTGAATGACTGATGAATGAATTAAGAGTTGTCAGCTTGTCTGAAGTGGTGAACGTGACTCATATTTGGTTGAGCTCAAGTGACATCATATCTTACAAAACATGATACTTTATTTATGATTATACTTGAAATATCTTTGAATTTGGTGCCACTCTATAATGAAATATTTTATAATTCCCAACCTTTGTGTTGATGAAGACACCTACACACACACACACACACACACACACACACACACACACACACACACAGAAACACACACCTACACACACTATGGACTACGCACCATGGTTCTCACTTTTGTACTCTTTCTGAAATATATTTTCCTCTCACCTCCACTGTTCTTCCAGTTGGTGACTTTTCATCTTTAAATCCGGACCTTCCTCCACTCCTTTCATCTCTACGAGCTGCACTGTCATCTTTCTCGCTCTTGGCTTCTTTGTTCATATCAACAGCCAAATCTGTGATATAATGAAATGCTAGTAAGCAGCACAAAAACAAAAATTCTGTCTGTGTCTGTGCCAAAGTTTTTAAGTCTCACCAACATCAGTGATTACAAGTTTCTCCCTTTTACCAGTCCACATTTCTCTCTCTGGGAGGCCCAACAGGTTTCTGAGACATGTAGCCTCATCAGTCATCTTGTCCAGCAATTTTCTCCACAGCTGCTGCCTGCAGGGGGCACCAGACACCACTATAAGCTGAATGTGTATTAAACCAAAATGTAACATGAGACTATCACTCACTGACCACTGTATTAGGTAGACCTTGCTAGTACAGGGTTGGACCCCCCCCCCCGTTCCCTTTCGTGGCACAGATTCAAGAAATTGCTGGAAACATTCCTCAGTTATGGTCCATAATGGCATAATAGCACCATGCATTTGTTGCAGAATTGTTGATTACAAAGCCATGATGCAACTCTCCTTTTCCACCACATCCCAAATGTGCTTCATTGGTTTGAGATCTGGTGACTGTGGAGGCCATGTGAGTACAGCAAGCTCACTGTCATGTTCAAGAAACCAGTTTGAGATAATTTGAATTCTGAACTCTTGACAAATGGATCCATGTTTTCACGTTGTTTACCTCAAATTCTGATTCTATCATTCAAATGTTGCAGCTGAAATTGAGACCCATCAGACTAGACAACATTTTTCCAATCTCCTCTTGTTCAGTTTTGGTGAGTTTGTGCAAATTGTAGACTTAGGTTCCTGTTCTTAGCTGACAAGGCACATAGTGTGGTCTTTTGCTGCTTTAGACCATGTGCTTCAAGGTCTGCCATGTTGTGCATTCAGAGATGCTCTTCTGCATACCTTGGTTGCAGTGCGTGATTATTTGAGTTACTGTTGCTTTCCTATCCAGCCATTCTTCTCTGACCTCTGGCATCAACAAGGCATTCTCACCCAGAGAACTGCTGCTCACTGGATATTTTCTCTTTTTCAGACCATTCAATGAAAGTTGTAGAGATGCTTGTATGAGAAAATCCTAGCAGATGAGCAGTTTCTGAAATACTCAGACCAGCCCGTCTGGCACCAACAACCATGCCATGTTCAAAGTCTCTTAAATCACCTTTCCTCACAATTTTGACACTCAATTTAAATTTCAGCAGATCACCATGATCATGTCTATATGCCAAAATGCATTGCCATGTGACTGGCTGGTTGGATATTTGTTTTAATGAGCAGGCGAACACCTAATGCAGTACACCTAATTTAAAAAAAAAAAAAATTCAATTTTATTTATATAGCACCAATTCACAACAAAAGTCGCCTCAAGGTGCTTAATAAAGTTGCTGGTGAGTGTAAAGTATTTTTTTTTAATCTTAGATAAATAAGAAAACCTAATCAAGTGACTTGTGAGTGTAGGTGTGTGTACAAAACAGCAGCACATTGAGAAAGCAATGCTGCATGACTATTTATGATTCACCCTATGGTGGCAGCTGTTAGGTGGTGTTTCAGTTCTGAAGGTTCAGAAAGTTGCAGAAACATAGAGTTGAGCTGGGCTAGGCCATCTTCTCTTGTAAGGGAGTCCCGAGTTGACTTTTCATCAGGTAGCGCCAGCACAGCCTAAATGTGGGAAAAATGAGTGTTCCAAAAATATGTCTTTAATCACAGTATGAAATTGTGTGTATATATATATATATATATATATATATATATGTGTGTGTGTGTGTGTGTGTGTGTGTGTGTGTGTGTGTGTGTGTGTGAATAGGCCCTTAATTGGATCATTTTACTGCTAATCATTGTAGTACTACACATCACTACTACAAATGTGTATACTTGTCGGAGTGTATCAAAAGAGAAGTCCCAGGTGCTTTCTTGATCCATTTTTTGCCACAGTCTCTTTAGGTCCTCCACTGGCTCATCCAGGTACTGCAACTAAAATCATAGATGGAGTTTACAAGCCAGAAAAAGCAGTTTACATGAGACAGATGAACATGTGCACATGAGACAAAAGAACAGAAATTGCGCTCATGCATCAGGAACATAATTATAATTATCAGATTTCCTCAATATAATGCATGAAATCATTTTTATTTATTCTTAAGGCAAAAGAAAGACATCGACACAAAACGTGATTGTCTAAAAGCCCTAGAGATCTGTAATCATCATCAGGTAATAACAGAAGAAACTTTATGAGAAAAGTCTTCCATTTACTCCAATTACATTGACCCACATATAATGAGATATATTTCCATCCCACTGACTGTCTACACCTTTCAATTCTGTTTTCAAATATAATATCCTATGTCTATTCAGAATTATTTCTGGAGACCGTCATGCTTTATATTTACTAGAACGCAATCTAATCAGCCTCCTAATTAACCTAGTTAAATCCTGGTTCCTATTGTACCACCATGGAAACATAAACTATATTGTACAGTGCAGAGGCAGCAGAGACTGGTTCTATATATAAGTAGTTATGATATATTATAAGTTAATGAGCTACCCTGAATTACGATAGAAATAATATAATCGTGGGGGCTGAATGAATGGGGACCAACATAGAATATAAGATGAGAAGAGGAAGTCATTGCCAGCTAATCATGCTCTTTCATACAGCCAGTGAAATATCAAACTGAACATCACAACAAATGATTCTATCAGTGGGCCAGCTCACTCTTCATCAGGTAGCGTGACTAAGATTTAGATTGAAATCAATATGAGCAAAAACACTCTAAAAGGAAAATGTGTAATACATTAGTGCCACACGAAACTGGGCCTCCCTGATGCATGATGAGCGATGCATTTCACAGTACATATGAAAAAAAGGAAATCGTTAAAAATGTCATGGGCTCTATTCTTACTGGCCACTGCAGAGGTCCTAAGGAGGATAAGAACAAAAAAAAAAGAAAAAATACAACAAGAAACAGAGGAAATTGATCACTAAGAAAAGTTTAAGAAAGATGCTTTAAGGAAATTGCTTCCATTCATCACATTCACCTTGGGATTTTTGCTTAGAAATTGTTGCTCTGCAGTGATGTAGAGGTCTGCAGGAGAGCTGGGTCTCTCTGGGCTTTGTACCCCCTGGAGCACCTCATACAGAATTGACCGACAGATCTTTTCCTGAACTATCTTTTCCAGTTTTTTCTGCATGTGCACACACAACAGAAAAACAGAGGCAAAATTATGTCTGTAAAAAATATTAGTGTGATCTGTCCATCTGTGTTTCTTTTTCACCTACATGTGCACAGTATAATAGTAAAACTACCTCCAAGAAAAGCCTCTCTTCTGCAGTTTTGTCCTGGTAGACAGATATGCCCCTGAACATGACCTGCAAGGAGGCTCCTTGCAGCAGCACAGGATGGGTGTTGAGCTGCCAAATTTCTGTTCTGATGCCTGGCTCCTCTGACTTAAATATAATCTCGAGTTGCTGGGTGTCACCTGGACGGATCGCACCTGGATGGAACAGGAAGCAAAATAAAAAACAGAAGCTGGCTGAGTGATGATCATGCGTGACGTACAAATGCTGGCAGCAGGTGTTTTGATTTTATTTGTGCATGTACCAGAGGAGAAATTAAAGTAGAAGTGTGAATGGTGTGTTTGTGAACACAGATTAGGGAAACTGTGTGGCAAGGGAAGCTGCTGCCAGCTGTAGAAAATGACTGTGCTGCCTTCATTGTGTAGTTCTAGGTGGGACGAGGCTACTTCTCCAGCCAGGGCCTCAAGGAGAATTGTGGCACTGATTCCTACTTCCTAGACAAGAAAATAAGTCATTAGCTTCCATCTTTTTATAGATGTTTATGAATAGTGCATGTATAATGTGTGTTTTGATGATACATTAACAGTTCAGGGCAAATTTTTCCTGTAAGTCACAGGCTGTATGTTTTTGTTTGGCTACCTGCAGCTAGCACATTATCATAAAACACATTATTTTAAATTACATCATTTTAAATGTTGAAATCTCAAATAAGAACCCAAATAAACAAATAAAGATTGGTTGCTGTTAAAGGAGGTTTGTGAACAAAACTCCTGATGTTTTCCTTATCAAATGTCTATTTGTATAGAGAGGACTAGTAGACCCTAAAATGTGAATATTCTGCATAACATTAATAAACAAAGTGGGAAAACTGTCTGAATGCTGAATTTATCAATACAAGAGTTGAATTTGCAGGGACTTTTTTGTTTGCACTTGAAAAAATGATTAATAATAATCACTGCTTAGGACTTTTCCCCTCCACCTCGCTCTTTTTGAGGTAAAGGATTCACACTGTACCTGTTTTGTGGTAGAATTTCCAGTCCAGGTAGCAAGCTCACCACAGAACCTCAATGCAGGAATGAGCTGGACGCCTAACTGAACATCATCATTTTGTGCCAGTGGATCACTGTGGGAGACAAGCAGATAGCAATATCACTCAGACTACATTTAAACTCAGCCATTTATTTCTAAATAATTATTTTGTGTCAAAACAACTCACTTCCACACCAGCATTTCATCAGGCAAGATGCATAGTGTGTGTAGATTCATGACTATATCTGTATATGTGCACAGCAAAGCAGAAATGTACACCTCTTGCAGAAATGTGTCCATGTCCTGTCATCTCTGATAAATCCCAATCATTGTGAAATGGTAATCAATTATGCAAGCTTGATTTTCAATCCTATTTTTAGCCATTAAAGGGTGCAGATACTTCCTTCTTACATCATTTGCATATAAAATCTGTGGTTGCATCATAAAGTTGGTATAGTGGTGCAGTGGTTAGCAAGAAGGTCCAAGGTGTGAATCCACCAGCCTTTCTGTGTAGAGTTTGCATGTTCTTCCTGTGCCTGCATGGTTTTTCTCCAGGTTCTTTTCTTCCACAGTCCAAAGACATGCTTGTTTGGTTATTTGGCAATTCTTAATTGGCTATAGGTGTGAGTGTGTCTGTGCTATGTGGTGACCTGTCCAGGGTATAGATAGCCTCACACCCTATGACAGCTGGAATAGGCTTGAACCTATACTTTTTTGCAGGCAACGATGACCTGAAGTCTAGAACTCATGGACATCTCCAAATGCTGTGTTTCCTCCCTCAAGATGCTCTACCTGGCCTTTACTGCAGCTGCCTTCAGTTAGCTGATTGTTTGTGGGTCTCGCTGCCTTCAGCTTTGTCTTCAGTAACTTAAAAGCTGCTCTATTTAGCTAAGATCAGGTGGCTGACTTGGCCATTGAAGAATGTCTCACTTTTTGCCTTGAGAAACTTTGATAGCTTTTCCTGTATTCCTGTATCATTTGCACTGTGAAAAGCCATCCAATCCATTTGCAACATTTGACTGAATCTGAGCAGAAAGTATAGGCTTATGTACTTCAGAATTTATCCTGCTATTTGTATCAGCAGGCACATCATCTACAATCAATTAAAAGTAACTTGAATCACTGAAAAACAGTTTCATAGTCAGGTGGGGCCTATACCCTCGCTATTCCTTGACAAATTAAGCCTATAAAAGATCTGGAGTTGATTCCAAGTGTTGATCTTGCTTTTGGTAACTGTTGACTGAAACTCTCCACATGACATGCTCGCTTCGACATCTTCGACATCAGAAAGATGTCGAAGCAAGTAAAAGAGGCTATCTTTTATAGCTTCAAAATTATAAAAATTGTGTCATTGTCCAAAAATGTATGGACTTAACTGTATATCATTTATTCACCCAGCCCCAGGTCTAATCAATAAAGACCTGTGTCTACACAACCAAGCACCAAAACAACATGACTTCTTCTTCATTCTGTTTTCAGCTGACAATGAAGCTACATTGCTGACACAATTTGGAAACAATATGCATCATAAGTACAGAATTATGATAGCAACTGTTCTATGTTGACATAATCTGGGTGACACCTCTGTCACATATGGACTGGATATTATGCTATGTAACTTCACTGACACACAGTCCTGAATCTCACTAGGCAGTTTATAAAAGGAGATGCTCTCAGTTCTAAACTACAGCGGTCTTTCCCCAAGATCCTACATTCAAAAGCTTCTTCTCAGTTTTGAAATTTAGTTTAGCAGCACAAATCTGGAAATTGAAAAGCTGATTACATAAGAGTTTGTAAGAGAAAGAGATGTTATGTACTGTAACTTCAACAGATTGTTGACAACTGACTTGTGTTACTATTCTCTATTATCGCATGTTTTTCTGCAACACTGTGAGAATAATAAATATCCAGGCTGATATCAAGTAAAGGTTTTGATAATGAAACAAGTCCATTATTCCCATCACAGTTTGAAGTACATGCTTGTCACGGTGTGTTGAGGTGAGGTGTGGTGTGGACCCACGATGCAGTACCGCAGAGACAGGATAGTAACTAAAACAGGCTTTATTTTGCCACAAGGGAAACAAAGTCCAAAACCAAAAACCACCCGGGATGGAAGCCGGGGGAAATAATCCAAAAGAGGGAAGACACAGGTAGGGTGACGAAGATGATGATGAGGACACAACTTCAGCAACATCAACATCAATGACCGGACAAGGGAGAGACGAGGAGAGAGAACTTAAATAGACGGAGACAACCAATGAGAGGACGACAGGTGGTAGGGAACACAGCTGAAACGATTAAGGAAGGGAAGTGCAGCGGGGACCAGACAGACAACCAAAATAAGACGCAGGGACCAGACGCAGACTTCTAAGGAAGAAGGAAGGCAGGGAGCCAAGGAAAGAGGGAGAGAGAGGATGAGCACAGAAAGGGGGACCAAAAAGGGGAACCATGACAGATTTAGAATTCCACAG
>VUQH01088633.1:12490-23653 GCA_015106775.1 Etroplus canarensis | reverse complement strand
CTGACATAATTGATCGAATGTAAGCAGAACGCCATCTGAATAAAGGTCCTTCACCTTCTGAATACCTTTTGCATTCCAGGACCTAAATCCCTCATCCTTCCAAGCCGGTGGAAACTGTTCATTCCCCCAGATAGGAGTAAATTGAGACAACACGGGCATATCACCTATATGTTTGTGTGCAGCATACCAAATGGATATAGTATTCCTAAGGAAAGGGTTTTTTGTACGCTTTTTAAGTGTTTTAATGTCTGAAGAATATAAGTACAGACTTAGTGGTAGCTCTGAGATGGACTCTTGCTCAATGCTTACCCAAGCAGGGGGTGTTGTATTGAAGTAATATGATGCTGAGGTTAATTGGGCAGCCATATAATACCACCTTAGATTGGGAAGCTGAAGCCCTCCCCTCTCATAAGGCAGGTATAAGGCACCCACGTTGAAAGTGGGTAATTGCACTGATCTTTTGTGCTGCTGGGATGAGGATGTGTGTGAAGCGTTTCACTTTTAGAATTTGCAGCTTCTTTGCCACAACATCCATGTTTGAGGCAATGTCTACTGTCATAATCAACATTATTAGCCAGACATAATATACTTCATACCGTTTATTAAATTAGTTAGAAGTCCTCACCACATATTTTATTTAGGCTCATCAGTTCATCATAAACTCACTAGCTATCTTACCTTGATAAATGCCTCACTGGTTCTTTGCTATTTCTGTGTTCTAAATACCTTCTTCTAATCTCTTCCTTACTTCCCCTCCCCTACCTTGTTTCCTTCCTCCTTCATCATCTTGTCTCATAATCCCCTCCTCGAGCAGAGTCAGTGGACACCAAAATGAACTTCAGCAACCTATTAATGATGTACCAGGATGGCGCAAGTAGTCCAGACTCCAATGAGGAGGACACAAAGCTTTCCATGCTGCCCCACCTGGCTGACTTGGTCTCCTACAGCATCCAGAAGGTCATCGGCTTTGCCAAGATGATCCCAGGCTTCAGGTACCAAATACAGACTTATTAGTTTGTAATATTTCAGCTTTATTTGGGTTTATATAGTTCTTAATGTAGTGCTAGAATTTAATTTAGAGGTGAAACAATTAAGTGATGGACAGAAGAATACACCTGCAACTATTTTTATGGTAGATTAATCATTTGAATTATTAACAAAGCATAACAAATGCAGAACAACTTTCCACATGTAAGGATTTGATTGTTTCTGTCTCTTTGGCACTGAAAAATTCTAAAGAACATTTTCTTTGTTTTTCCTGATATATAAACAAAAAAGCAAGAAAGTAATTAGCAGATTATTCTCTATTACGAATAAATCTCAGAGAGGCAGCAGACTGCTTATTCTAGCAAGCTACAGGCAAGCAGGAACACCATTGGTGGGCTCAGAGGGGCTGTGATATTTAAAGGCAAATTATGCTATAATTCTCTTGTACCATATATGTACCAGTATTCTAGTAATATTGAAAATATGAAGTTGTTCTCGCTGCAGTCAGATACTGTCTTACTGAGTTCTGGTAATGAGGGTTTTTTTTTTTACTGATAAAATTCTGGTGCACCAACTGTTAGCACATTAAAGACACAAAGGCTTGAAGTCTGGACGAGCTCCCCACCCACATGCAGAGCACACTGATTTGCTGCCCAATTGTCTACTGGACATTACTAGGTAAGGCGAGATGCTATTATCAACCCCCAAACAAACAAGCTCTTCCAAGAATATGCTGGAACAAGCCGTAGCTTTATAAATACATGCTGAGCAGAGAGATAAATTTGTAAATGTATGCACATACAGGAACCATGGAACAAAAGAATAAAGGTGACACAGTATCACATATGATACAGTATCTTTCACGTCATGGGAATGCATAATGCATATATGACTCTTTGCAGTTAGAAAGGAGTAATGGCTGATATGCACATCGCTTAATGTTAATGTGCATTTTTGTGTACTGCTAACCTGCCTGCACGGCTTCATAAGTGAGCTGAGATTCAACTGTTTGCTGAAGAACTTTTTGGTTAATGTTAACATTAATGTTAGTAGGAAGAAAACACTGCTTTTGTTGGTGTTATCTAAGAAATCCAGGTACTGCTATTTATAATTATACATAAAACTATTGTGTATTCAGTTTAAATCATCTGTGTAATAACTGTGGCGATTTATAAAGAAAGAAAAATGACTAAAGGATCATATTTCAGCAGCTATGATGTCAAAAGTGTGGACAAAACCTTGAAAAAGAGAAAAGAAGACTTTGGCTTTGACACTTGCATCAGCTTCCATTATTGAGTAGAGATGCACATTATCTTGGTTCTATTTGTACAGTTTTGTGTTGCTACAGTAACTATTACTGATTTGATCTATTTCTAACTCAAACACATTGACACCCATTTATGTGTAGGTGGTTAAGTAGACCTTTCTGGTAGATACAGTAAACAGGTGTTATCTGTTAAGTGGATCTCGTTATCTGATCGAACAGTGTAATATGTGCCAGGAGGGAGCAGTTTAAACATGAGGGTTTTTCAGTTCCCGTTAATTTACACCATTTAATTTGCTTAACGTTTTTGCAACCAGTGTTTCTTGCCATCCACATCTACAATCTGTAACACTTTATAGTTAGAGCTATATAACAGCACACACTGATACAATCCTGACCTATTTCAGAATGTACAAGCTCCAGTTGTTTTCTTTGTTTGTTAAGGTGTTTTTTATTTTGTCTTTTATGTTTTACAATTGAAAATGGATTTAAAATGTAATTTATCCATGATACTGTCATTTGTATGATAATCTAATATTGGTGTTTTTTAATTGCTGTTCTAAAGTTTGCATGAATAGAGTTTTTTCCATGACAAAAGTGATAAATATGCACTGGCCACTTCATAGGTATACCATTTCAGCTGCAAATAAATGCAAATATCAGATCAACCAATCAGGTGGCAGCAGGTCCATGCATTTAGGCATACAGACATGGTCAAGACAACCTGCTGAAATTCAAACTGAGCATCAGAATGTAGAAGAATGAGTGAGAATGCTTTGTTGATGCCGGAGAAGAATGACCAGACTACTTTGAACAGATAGAAAAGCAGTAACTCAGATAAATGCTTGTTTTAATCAAGGTATGCAGAAGAGAGTCTCTGAATGCACAACACAACAAACCTTGAAGCAGATGGCTACAGTGTCAAAAGACCACACTGGGTGCCACTCCTTTCAGCTAAGAACAGGAAAATGAAGGTACAATATGCACAGGCTCCTCAAAATTGGACAACAGAAGATTGGAAAATCATTGCTTTGACTGATAAGTCTCGATTGCTGCCGTAACATACAGATGATGGGGTCAAAATTTGTTGAAAACAACATGAAAGCATTGATCTATCCTGCCTTGTATCAATAGTTCAAGTAGGAGTGGTGTAATGGAGTGGGAGATATTTTCTTAATATAGTTGGGCCCCTTAGTACAAGCTGAGTATCATTTAAACACCACAGCCTACCAGAGTGTTCTTGCTGACCATGCCATCTTATGATGGGTCCACAGTCACCAGTCGAACGAGAGATTGACATCATGGATGTGCACCTGATAAATCTGCCACAACTGCATGATGCTGTCATGTCAATATGGATCAAAATCTCTGAGAAATGTTTCCAGCACCTTGTTGAATCTATGCTATGAAGAATTAAGGTAGTTTAGAAGACAAAGGGTGGGTCAGCCCAGTTCTAGCCACTCAGTGTTGGAGTAGCTCTTCAAGGTTATTACACTAGAAGAAGACAATTGTTCTGCCTGAGGTTCAAAAATATCACAAACAAAAGATGTGTACGCTAAAGTTAAGACAACCCCAAAGACTTCTTCGTCTGTCAGTACAGGTTCAATTTTTAAAAAGTTAAAAATAAAACATTAGAAAGGCACTGATTTGACAGTGCTTGTGCATGACTGTTAGCATTTACTAGGTACAGTTAACTCATACAGTGTAACTGTTTGCATTTTCCAGAGACCTGACAGCAGAGGACCAGATCGCTCTGTTAAAGTCAAGTGCCATTGAGATCATTATGCTGCGTTCAAACCAGTCATTCAGTCTGGAAGACATGTCCTGGAGCTGCGGAGGACCGGACTTTAAATACTGCATCAGTGATGTTACAAAGGGTTGGTTTCATCTCACTGTCACACAGTAGTTCCACAGTGGAAGTATTAGAAACTCGCTGCATTTCATGCTTTTCATTTGCCTAATCAGTACATAAAGAACACACACAGGGCATGTCAGAGACCTTGCTTATTGAATGCATATTCTCATAATGCATAGACTCGTAGCTTTGCACACGAGCACTCAATCTCGCAGGCAGTGTTAATTGTGTTTTCTCCCAGTTTATGTAACAGTCTTACAAGGATCACCCACGCTTTACTTTTCCACGCACACTTGCGCATTACTATGAGGTTTTGACTTCAGGTATTTTCATGGACACAGTAAAGTGGCCGCAAGCACACACTCTGTGCTCATTCACTCATATGCGAACAGCAGGAAGTAATATATAAATACACACAGAGAACAGTGATTCCTCTTTGAAGCCCAATCCTGCATAGAGTGCCTTTTCATTCATAAGGCAACAGAAAAGCACAATGTACTAATACTGTATTTGTGTCATCCCTCACAGCGGGTCACACTCTGGAGCTGCTGGAGCCGCTGGTGAAATTCCAAGTCGGTCTAAAGAAACTCAACCTGCACGAGGAGGAACACGTGCTGCTGATGGCCATCTGCCTGCTCTCCCCAGGTACTGCTGCTGCTGTTTGTGTGTTCATTTGTGTCTTCATTGTGTGGGTGTATCTCCAGCTGAGCTATGTTTTAAAGATTGAGAATAGAGAATTGAGGTGGTTGCTGGGTCAACTCACTACTAACAACACCATATCATCAAAGTATAAACAGCGTGCTTTCTGACCTGGATTCCCCATATAGATGCATATGCTGCCGGTAACACATGAAAAGCTTTTCCTGAATAACAAAATGTTCTGTTCAGTTCATTAAAGCAGAAGTTACAACACAGCGTGGGAGTGTGCATCCTGTAAATGACAAGTTTAAAACAGTGAATGAACATAAGGAGTATCAAATCACTGGGTCACACAAAGAATCCATCAAGCAGTAAGGTCATCTGAAGAAAATGTTCAACATTTCAACAACAGTTTTGTTCTCCTTTTGAGTCTTGAGCACTTGTTAGATAAAGAAAGGCACAGTTAGAAATGAAATTAAAACCAAACGATTAGTCATGTTCTTGCTTTATAATGGAATTATGTTGAGAGTTTTGCTCAGTATCTAAAATAATCCAATAAAATTTGTCTCCAAACCTTCAGTTGCAATACAAACTGAAGCTAATGCAGCATGACCGCCTGTGGTGGAACTTCACCAAAATGTCAACAAACACAGGCAAAAAGAAGGATCAAACTATGTTATTTTATATTACAATAATTAAGACTTGGAACATCCCACCCTGATGATTCGTACATCGTTGAAAGCCTTGTTACCAACATACTTGATGCCTTCTCTTAATATGAGCATCAATACATATAGAGTGTATGTGATCTATTAAGAAATGACTGATAAGATGTTTATAATATGATATTAAATGTACAAATAGAAACCGGGTCTGTTGATTCCTTCATTCAGCTTGTTAAAACAGGCACAGTCAGCTGTCTCTGCTGAGTGCAGGGAGGGTGTTGTAGAGTTAAGATAACAGTGGAGTCACAGAAGGAGAAAAGGAAAGTGCATTCCTGAATGGAAACTTTCTTCTGCATCATTAATTTCTTCAACACCTATAAAAGAACTAAAAACTGAGCCAAACGGTACATGGGTGACAAAGGTTCCAACAGTACAGCACTTTATAATATTAAGAACATGTTGGAAGCACAAAACCAAACAAAGGAGAAAGAAGGAAGTATAACTTTGTAAGGTAAACTGTATGGTAATTACATAAATTTTCTGTGATGTGTTTTTATTATGAAAATATAATGCATTACCTTATATTACTTTAGGTGTAACAGGGAGAATGACTGTAGGTCATAATCAAAATGTCATAACATTTAAATTACATGAATGCCAAGACAAAACAACAAAATGTTCTGACTGATGTGCTTTACCTGTTTTATCCACCAACCTCCCATTTCCATTCTCACCTTGCTTTACGTTTCTCCAATGGCAGATCGTCCCGGCGTCCAAGACCACGCCCGCGTCGAGCAGCTGCAGGATCGCCTGTCTGAGGCGCTGCAGGCCTACATCCGAGTCAACCACCCAGGTGGACGCCTGCTCTACGCCAAGATGATCCAGAAGCTGGCTGACCTGCGCAGCCTGAACGAGGAGCACTCCAAGCAGTACCGCTCACTCTCCTTCCAGCCTGAGCACAGCATGCAGCTCACCCCGCTGGTGCTGGAAGTGTTTGGCAGCGAGGTGTCATAGCGGTGGCGGAAGCATGTGTGCATACATTCACACACTCATTACACAGAGGATGATTAACCAACCCCTGCTGCCTTTTCCCCAAGAATACCGCTGCCCTGATAAAATCCTGGACGTGTGGATGAAAGATGGATAATCTGATAGGAAGACAGTAAACTTCACCTCTTCATCATCTCTTCATCCTCCTCCTCCTAACCTCAAGCTACAGGATGACTGTACTTCTGGATTTACAAATATAAAACACACTAAACAGGTTCTTGCTTTCTGTTGCACTTGATTTTGGCCTCTGGATTTGCAAACATTGTACTGAATCAGATTTCATTACATCATGCAGATATCCAGGCTCATTGACATCCTGGTCCTCTAGGCATCCCAAAACTCAAAAAAAATCACCTCATTCTTATCACCACCTTTCCTCAGAAACTACTAGAGTCCTTCCACTTTTCCTGCAGTGGAGACAGCTCGACGGACATGACTGTCTCATCCTTTTTACCATCATCCTCTTAACATTGCTCCATGTTCACAACATTGCCATAATACACAGTAGATGCACAGATTTACATTTGTTACTCATGCTGGGTGATAAACTCAGTTTAGACAGCTATTAACTATTGTTGGTTTACAGTTTTTAAAAGCAAAGACATCCAAATATATAATAGATATAAGAAGCCGTGGGCAAAGCTACAGTAACTTCATAGAAATACTAAAATGAGAGTTGAGCAGGTGTGTTTCCCTGTGAAGCTGTGTAAGTGGTCTCAGATAGTCTAATGAACTGAAGAAAGATGTTTAAGAAGGGACATGTCAGGATGGGAAGGAAGGTGAGAACTGGAGGAACGAGGAAAGGAGGCTGGATAGATGGAAGGAGGTGCTACAGATGGAATTTCCTTTTCACAAACAAAAAGGAATTTTGCAAAACAAGAATGTATGTATAAATCTATATAAATGATACGTATAAGCTGATATATATAGAGAAACATGCTTCCATGGAAGCAAATAGTTCTGAGTATTGTACTATGTAGAGGATTCGAAGGCCCCTCCTCAGTTGTGTGTATAACTGTCATCTTTCAAAAGACAAACATACACACACTGAGAGGAGTGTGAGGAGTCTTTTTATTTTTGAGATATGTGTACAGTGTGTGAGAATATTGATGGACCACAAGGGGGTGAGTACCCAGGTTCTGACTGAGGGTCTAGTGCAGGGAAGCATTTTTTTGGACCTGTGAAATTTGCAGAGTGACATACACGAACACAACTTCATGTTTCATGGATAGCGAGTATCCAAAAGTATTTGTTCAGCTGATTAGATTGCTGCTAAGACAGTTAGAGCTGGGTAGCTGGACAGAAACCTGCTACCAGCTGTTGCCTCAGGGAAAAGTTTGTCTGACGATATTGTGTACTTGGTGTTTATGGTGTGTGTGGCGTAAGCTTACAATCATAAGACAGAGATTGTTTTTGAAGCTCTAGGCATCACTGTGATTTTTAATCATACTAAATAACAGCAGGAGGAAGCTAAAAAAAGACTTCTTGAAATCATGATTACTGCAAGATTTCATTTTCTAAACTTGTCTGCTCAATTAAAAACTTTGCATGATCAAGAGTTTCATTTGAGAGCAGTTAATCCATTTTAAATAGAGACTCATCTGTCTTAAAACATTGATTGGCTATAATCTGCCTTCGGTTTAGTTCATTTGTTTTTAAATGCAAATCCTACACAAGATAACAATATATACAGTAGTTATACAGTATTTTGGAATGAAATCTTTAAGATGCTCTCAGTAGCAGGGTAGAAATACGAAGCATGAGGAAGAATTGGTTTACATGAAAGATAAACTCAAGCCTCATATCTTTTTATCATGTTTATATCATTTCAACACCAGCCACATAAGCGAGGTTTAGAATGTTAATTCTTGACATCACTACATATCATATATCACGTTTCTGTTGACACAGTGCATGCTCACCCTCATGCAGACCTGGACCTCCCCCTTGTGGACAAACTTTGTAAATACCACTTGCTAATTCTGTACATAGTTAGAAATTAATGTAGGTTAATATACGAAGAGAATTCACTTGTTAATGGCAAGATGCTCTGCTATATGCAATTAGGAGTTGAACTCTTATGTTTTATTCTACTAGAACGGACAGAAGTGGCAATTTTGGACAAGTTACTGAGCTGTTTCAGGGAGCGCTGATGAAGACTGTTGGGTTTTGGTGTCATCAGAGTGGCTTTTTTTAAAGCTTCAGCCATCATTATGTAAAAATTATTTACCCTATTTTCACCTGTTTGTATCAGTGAAACACTGATTTGGAGCTTAAAAGGCCACTACAACCTTTATCAAACTAAACTGGCTAATATACAAACCCCATTTCCAGAGAAGTTGGGATATTTTTCCAAAATACAATAAATATTAAAATTTGTGATTTGTTGGTTAAATGAAGGTTCAAGTGTATTAACATAAGTACAAAAAAGAGATTTTCAGTAGTTTTTCTCACCAGCTTAATTGTATTTTTTATATGCACAAATGTAGAATTGTATGGCTTCAACACACACAACAAAAGTCGGGACACAGGCATGTTTACCATTTTGTTATATCACCTTTCTTTTTAACAACACTTTTTATAAATCATTTTGGAACTGAGGATAATAACTGTTGTGGTTTTGCAAATGGAAATCATATCCATTCTTGCTTGATATAGCACTTGAGCAGCTCAATGGTCTGTGGTCACCATTAACTGATTCCCCTCTGCGCCATATATTTTCAATAGGAGATTGATCTGGACTGGGATCAGCCTAGTTAATCACACACACTCTGTGCCCATTAAACCCTGCTATTGTAGCCTGTGCAGAATGTGGTCTGGCAATGCCCTGTTGAAATAAGCATGGGCATCCCAGGAAGAATTTTTGCCACGATGGCAGAATTTTTCCCTCTAAAATCCTAATATACTCCTCAGAGTCAGTGGTATCTTCACATGTATGCAGCTCTCCCATGCCATTGAGATGTCTCTGAATTCCGTGAATCGTTTCATAATATTCTGCATTGCAGATGTCAGAAGACCTAAATTCCATGCAGTCTTGTATTGAGAAATGTTTCTTTTGAACTGACTAACAATTCTTTCATGAATTCTGGCACAAAGAGGTGACCCATGACCCCTCCTTGCTTGCAAAGACTGAGCCCTTGATGGATGCTACATTTATGCTCAATTATGATAGCTCACCTGCTTTCAGTTAGCCAGCTTAATGTGCAGTCCTCCAGACAGGTGTTACCTGAATATTCTGTGCATTTTTCAATCCTTTTTCAACTGTGTCCCAACTTTTGAGTGTGTTCTAGCCATCAAATTCTAAATTTGTGTATATTTATAAAATACAAAAAATCTTTTCTTTGTACTGTTGTCAGCTAAATGAAGATTGACATGAATGAACTTCTCACAGATGTTTTGCTTTTATTGCATTTTGAAAAATATCTCTCGTGGAGTTTGTAGTCCCTAATAGTGGGTAAGCATTGGTGGGACTTGGAAATCGGATGTGTTATAATTGCAAAGGCTTCATATGACTGAACATTCCCAGTGCTAGTTGTTTTGAGCATTCCGTCTGCACAGTATACATGCAGACTATCAGTATAATCAAGCTTAACTCTCTGGCAGCCTTTTAAAGGTCCCCAACAGCTCAGTAACATCTCAATAGCAAGTGTCTTTTCTGCCCATTTCAAGCTTATGGATGTACGTTGTTTCTCTCTTTCTAAAGTCGATCGATAAGCTTTTGACAGTTATCCAGTATATTCATAATGTTTTCATTTTGTTGAACATCTGATTTTATTTTCTGATTTATTTTGTTCTTTTCAAGGCTGTCAGTTTAAATGTGTGTCAGAGTTTGCTGCCTAGCTAGCACTTGGCTTGCTGCGCAGCAACGTAGTTTTAATGAAGCAAAGATGAGCAAAGCGGACTCCTGGAGCCTTTTCCAAGAACAAGCTCCCTCTCCCTTGTTCCCTGATGTCAAGTGAGTGAACATGAAATAGCCAGTTTTTAACTCATATTGTGGTTTCACTCTGTCATTTGGGAAGGGAAGGAAAGATGTGTCCGTGCAGCTGTTTTCACACCTGAAGCTGTAACCTTGAGCGGAGCAAAATTGTTTCATTGTGAATGGAAAGGCAGTTCACAACTCTGTATAAACAAAAAGCATCTCATTCTTCAGAAGCAGGACATCAAACACACTCATGTGATCATGATCTAACACTGCCTCAACTGACTTGCACAGGATTTAGCCAACGCAAACCGCTGAAGCAGCAGCATGGGCGTGCCTCTTTATTCATCATCCAACCTTCTAATCACCTCATATTCTGCAATAGCCAATTACAGCAGGATTACTCTTCATAGCTTTAAATTCAGCAGCGAGTCAAGCTCTACTTTGGAACACTGTGGTGCACCAAGGGCTGAAGGGCGAATACGATTAAGGAGAACAGCTGCTGTGGAATTGGAGATGACTATACAGAAATGGCTCCTCTGTTCTATTTGACCCAAGAAACCTTTGGATTGGACCTCTAAAAGACTGTATAGAAGATCATAGGAGATAAAATATTTTTTAAAATGAGAATTGCAACGGATGTGCAGATGTAGTGACACGCCGTACAGTGTGCAGTGACTGACTGAGATGTCGCCTCTTAAAATCCAAAGCGGGACATTACCTTTGTCACTACTTTGCATCTCGCATCGCAGCTCTTTTTTTTTTTTTTTTATAATGGTTTAAT
>VUQH01088633.1:1515-12470 GCA_015106775.1 Etroplus canarensis | reverse complement strand
CATCTCGCATCGCAGCTCTTTTTTTTTTTTTTTTAAACAGTCATAGTTGTTGAAAGACTTTTTACATTCAGCATCAACATCTACATCATCTGTTTCAAAAGGAATGAAGGACAGGGTGGTGGGGTGAGAGTCTGCTCAGTGTTAAGGGTTTCTTATTCAGCTTTGGGCGCTGACTGTCCTCTGGGGGAGAATTCCCAGTTGCCTTTAGTAATGTATAAGTTTAGGGTTGAGCATGTCTGCATCAAGCGTCTGGCTTGCAAATTTTACTGTAGTGGTTAACATTGTAGCTGATGCTAGAGACCCTTAGCGCTCGAATGAACCCAAACAACGCTGAAGTCTCTCCCCCATTATCCCTCCTCCCCTCAACCCAGGTCAGCAGCTCCACCTCAGTAGCCTTACTTACAGAAACCTCACTCAGCTGGAAACATTTAACAGATACCTCAGTAATTTACAGGATATACTTTTCACAATAGCCTTCAAGGGAACCAAACATAAATACACACACAAATGCCACACACAACTCTCTCCTCAGCAACCTTTGCAGTGTTCTTTGATTCAATATACACTAAACTAGTTGCCAATTGTTGTATAGAGGTTGTCCAGTAGTAGAACCCTGTTGTCAGTAGGCCATTAGATCCCAAAGATTCTAACTGTTAACTTTCACCCTCTCGTTTTCTCTGCTTTACTCACTTGCTCTCATCTCTGCCTCGTTCTCTTGTTGCTGACTTTGTCGTCTGTCTCTCTGTCTCTATTAAACGGATGGCGCACCGCTAAGCTTTGGCAGTGCGTTTAACCAAACATACTACCTCTCCCTCCTGCACATAAATATATAAATATATATCTATATATTTTTGTTGCAGCATGATTGTGTTTAATATAAAACATCTGTTTTTATTTTAACACTAATTTAGAAGGTTTTCTTTTGGTGTATATGTACAGTATATTCCTTTTTATCACTTTTCAAATGCTGGATGATTTTTTTTTTTTTTTACCTCAAATCTTTAAATAAGCCTACAAATCCTAAAGTCACTCAAATCAGAGGCCTCTTTAGCTCCACTTTCTTGCATAAGTGTGTAAATGCATGTTAAAAACTTTGCATGGAATTGAGGCTACATTCAAATAGAAGCAGAAAGTACCTGAATTATGTGTCACACAGAGCGGATGTTTCTTAAAAATTATTATTATTATTATTATGTTGCTGTAGTTATTTTACTTAGGGAAAAAAGCATTTGATTAGTTAAATATCTAAATGCAACTTGGATGGGTGGAACAGACATACTTTTGTAGCTTTACTGTGTCGGCTTTAGAAAGCAGAACAGCTGACTTGGTAAGGTGTTTGGGGTGCGTTTGTGTCAACTAAACTGGAAGAAGCATACTTAAAAATATAGTTTATAAAAATTCTGTAGAGAGATGTGTCATTAACTAAGAAGAATAGCAAATAATTAAAAGAATAGTTTAAGATTTCTGGAAATTGATTTCTTTGCTTTCACGCTTTAATGCAGATGCTTTAGTAAAGATGATTAATGCCACTTTTCTCGTCAGAGCTGAAGGTTTGACAACAGCTACTCTGGCTTTGTGCAAAGGTTAAACAGCAACTTTGTTTCTGTAGATTAAGCAAGCAAGATGTAAATGGTTATTTGTTAGATAGAAAAAGGCTAACAGGCATGGCTAATCTAGGTGTAAGATTTACTCTTAAAGTGGACCTGTGATGCATTCTTTATTTAGTTTTTTTATATATACTGTCCCAGCTCCATCTCTAGACTGTACCGGGTCATTGGAGCCCCTCCTGCAGGCGGTGGCCCCACAGGAGTGTGAGCCCATGTTGCTTTTTCAGGTTGAATCCATGGGATAAGGCCCAGTCGCCAGGTGCTCACCTTTCTGCAGTCCCACTCCCAGGCCTGGTGCCAGGGTGGGGCCCCGGTAGCTTTGTTTTCTGAATCGCTCTTAGTCTGGCCCCTCCCCTCACCCAAGACTAATTTGCCTTGAAAGATCCTACAAGGGACATATTACTGCCAACAATATAGCATGCGAACCCCTCCACCACACAAGGTGTCAATTCATGAAGCCTAAGAGATGGGGTAAGGAGTTAGGTCACTTTGGAGGGGCTACTATTAGAGCTGCTATTCCTCCATATTGAAAGGGACCAGTGGAAGTGGTTTTGGCATCTGACCAGAATGCCTCCTGGCAATCATAGGTGAGGTGTTTCAAGCATGTCTCAAGAAACGCTGGAGAGATTACGTCTCTCAGCTGGCACGGGAAGTCCTTGACGTCCTCCCGGAAGTGATGAAGGACGTGACAGGGGAGAGGGAGGTCTAGATGCCTCTGCTTAGATTGCACGGATGGATGGGTGGATATACTATTAAAATGGAGGTTCGTCATATTAAACATAGCCAAAGTGTCAAATAATGAGGTCGCGTAATCCTTGTGAGCCAAAAACTCAAGCTTCAGTCTGTTCTAAATGACCGTTTTTGGTTTGTTTTTGTTTTTTGCTTTTTTGGTTTTTACTACTCTTGGAGTTGTCAAAAGAGGACACGTCTTGCTTCCCCACAAACACAAAATTTGAACAGCGGCTCCACCCAGTTGCCGTTCAAACCTTCTGTTTGTGGAGGGCAGCCCATCAGAGCAAAGTTAGCCTAAAGAGAGGGGGCTAAAACACCTTTCAAATAGGATGACCTCAGGGCTTTCCTCAAGGCCCTGTAGAGGCTAAAAAGGATTATTTTGCAAAGCTACTCTAATAAAGTCCTAGTAAAGTAATAATAATAAAAGTAAGTAGTTAGAAATGAGCATAACAGGTCCACTTTAAGGTAAAAGTCTCCTGGATGTAACTTTATATTTTGCATACAGACATGAGAGTGGTATGAATCTTCTCATCTATGCCTTAGCAAGAAAGCAAATCATATCACCCAAACTGTTTATTTAAATAACAAAGCCTTTAAAGGGCATAATAGTTAAAGTTAGGACCAATCAGCAAAAGCCAAGAAGGCATAAAAAGAGAAGGGTACATTAAAGTAAAATGTATGGTGTTGAGGTAAAACATGCTCTGTAAGCTCAAGTTTTTCTGGCAGGCTTATTCAGTGCATGCTGTAGAATTGAGCCCATAGCTTCTTATGTGAAAGTAGCAAAAAAGAAAAAAACATAGATCTCACATGCACACTTCAGAGGCAAACAAACCAAAAGAATCTAAACTTTATGAAACAGGAGGAAGTCAATCACAAAGCAACAATAAACTAACATCTCGTTGATGTTGAATTCCTGCCACTTAGTCGGAAACCTCACAGTCAAGCTTATGCAAATGCTTTCGGCTCCAGCTCAGAAAAGGGGAAGCGTAGTTTTGACGCTGATAATTTCCCAACATCCAGAATGTAAGAACTAGTGGCTGCAGACTGACATTAACACCACAGCAGCCCTCAAATGGCTTTGTTTTTCCGCTACAGGTTTTCTGTTTGTTTTCTTCGGCTGTAGCGTTCTTCATCTGTCCGACAAGGGTTTTCAACATTGAAATAACATTTTAGATACAGTAAAAGTTTGTTTTATTTATGTTGGTTTTTTTGTTGCTTTTTTGCAGCCACCTGCTCCAGCCCAGCACCTCTGCCTTCTTCTAGCTCTCCCTAGCTCTGGTTCTGAATGCTTCATTTTTGTGCTGCTCTCCCTTAGCTTTCAGAAAAGCGAGCCTTTAGAAATATATTATGATATGAATGACAAATCAAGCCTTTAGTGATCACTATGGTGTTACATATTCTATTGAATCGCATTTCAGCTCACAGCATGTGCTATTGGTCTTCTAAGGTTCATTTTCTTTGGGCAGATGTTTCATTCATTTTGCCTCCTGATTACCATCAAAAACCATCATTGTGAGTCTTTGTTGCACTTTACACTTACACGAGCTGTATTTTGAACACCACAGATCTCTGATTAGATCACTTTCTGTGGTTCGAATTGAGATGTTGCCTGTGTTTGAACCTAGGGCGAGCAGGTGGATAGAAAGTCAGTTTTTCTGCCATCATTCTAAACAGATTCTCATCTGTTACTGTTGTTGCATTTCTCTGCTACCTCTTTCAGTATGCGCTTGCTCGCACACACACACACACACACGCACTAATCCAGCTGCACTCACAGGTGAGTACACACTCATGCAAACTGACTGTAAGACGATGAACACACGACACACACTTGCACACTTGTGCCCACTTCTTTTTCCCTCACCAGCAGTTTTTGCCAATGATGCACTTGTGTTTTTGTCTCTAAATGCTCTGCAAAACAAATGACTTTTAAAAAAAGTCATTTTTTTTTATTTTTTAAAAACGTCTAATCTCCATAGTAAGACCTGGTCTAGCCTGGTTCTTAGAAGTAAATAGGTTTTTGATTCATCCATTTAGAAAGTTGTATGTCTTAAAAAAGGAACATAAATGCACATATTGCTCAGCTCAGTTGTACCTTGGTGTGCCTAAAACCCACAGCCTTATTTTGGGACAATATCAGGGGTTTTAACCAGAATACAGGACGTTCTGTTGAAGACAGTTTCATTAATCGAGTAGCTTCTTTTCCCCCCTCTATTTGTATCCACAATCTTTGGATCAGTTTTACGATGTGCATGTGGAAGGTGCATGTCCTCCACAGGATGTGCTATGAGGACGTTTCTGCTGGTTGTGATTATTTATTCCCCTTTTGGATGAGAGTTGGCTCTTATACAGCATGGTTAGAAAGACCTATTAAGTGTCAGTACAGACCTCACCTGCAAGGGAATTGCATCTAATTTGGCTTAATTAAAGCTCCTTTTAAGAATGTCCAGCAGACTGTGACTCATTCTCATCTAGAACAAAAGAAACAAAGTTTAAAACCTAGTTGCTCTCACCGGAGTCCCAAGATAAGTACCTTTACCTTCACACATGCACACCACCATGCAGTAAAACTCACCAGATCTCAAGGCTTCAAGCCTTTCTGAAACACAGTTGCCAGGGCGTCGCTGTTGATGGCACCATCAATAGCCTTATGTAAAAGCAAATAGTGTTATACATACAGTACCTTAACTAATGTCTCTTTGTGGTCAAAATCACCACCTGGTTTTTATTTTTTGTGTTTTCTATTTGTTCTTCTCTTTGAAGTTGATCCATTGTACTTTGATTACAGGCATTGTATGTATTAAAATACTGATAATGTTTTGGGAAATCACAAATAAAACAGCTGTACATAATGATGCAAAACAGCCCTCGAGTTACTGGTTCTTTGTGTTTCTGGTGAAAACCTGGAGGCGATATCTGGCACAGTAATTGTGAGAAGGTCACAGCACTGAAACTACATTTTTAAAAGTCCAGCAGCCCAGTCCAACAACCCTTTCTTTTCATAATCCACAAGGCACATTGGCAGCATTCTTTTGAGACAGTTGCTTTTGTAGAAAATGACGTTTCCAGAATTTTTGCTGGAAATACAGTATTGTTCACATCTTCAGAAAATTACATTTATGTGCCACAGCTAAAATTCCTTTTACCTCAGATTTTTGCAAACATTGAAAAACTGTTAAAACCCAAATTTAAAATGTCATTCTTTAAAAAACTGGGTCCAAAAGGCACATATTATGATCCCTTCAGAGAAAATGTTCAGGTCAATTTAAAATCTACTGTACTCAAACATCCTCAGACTTTCCATTTACACTCACTAGCCACTTTATAAGGTACACCTCTTCAACTGATTAACGCAAATCCCTAATCAGCCATTCAAATGGTGGCAACTCAATGCATTTAGGCATGTAGACATGGTCAAGACAGCCTTCTGACATTCAAACCAAGCATCAGAATGGAGTAGGAAAGGTGATTTAAGTATTTCAGAAACTGTTGATCTACTGGCATCCAGCTAGGGTTTACAAAGAATGGTACTAAAAAGACAAAATATCAAGCGAGATGGGCTGCAGCAGGAGAAGACAACAGGTGTCCCTCCTGTCAGCGAAGAACAGAAAACTGAGGGGAGATGTGCACAGGCCTGCCAAAACTGGACAACAGAGGATTGGAAAATGTTGTCAGAATTTGGGGGAAACGCCATGAAATCATGGATCCATCCTGCCTTGTGTCAGTGGTTTAGGCTGGCTGTGGTGGTAAAATTGTGAGTTGGATATTTTCTTGACACACTTTGGGCTCCTGAGTACCAACTCAGCATCATTTAAATGCCACAGCCTACCTGACTATATTTGCTGACCATGTCCATCCCTTTATAACCACAGTGTATCTGTCTTCTGATGGCTGCTTCCACCAGGATAACATGCCATGTCACAAAGCTCCAATCATCTCAAACTGGTTTCTTGAACATGACAGTAAGTTTACAGTATTCAAATGGCCTCCAGTGACCAGATCTCAGTCCAATAGAGCACCTTTGGGATGTGGTGGAACAGGACATTCATAGCTGTGCAGCCAACTATCATGTCAATATGAACCTAGATCTCTTAAGGAATGTTTCCAACACATTCTTGAATCAAACCTGGTACTAGCAAGGCATAACCAATCAAGTAGAGGAAAAAAAAATAATGGAATTACCTTGAAATTTACAGTTATACAACGAATAGCTGCACAACTATGCAAAATAGTCTGCAGTTTAAACAGTTCCAGCCACTGCACCTGGAAGCATGGCCCCAACAAGAGAGCTGTCAGTAGAAACCATGAAAGGGTTGGAGTGTGGCAAAAAGTGTTGGATTCTAGAGCAAGTACAAGCAAAATGGGAAGGTTATAAAAGGAAAAAGTGGGTAGACATCAGCCATCGAAGCATCCGGACAGAAAACTCAAATCAGTGTGCTAGAAACAAAAAGGAAATGGACAAGAAACCAAATGGGAGAAGCATTTTGTGTGTTTGTGACAGAAGTGGAAGAAATGGGCTGAATGAAATGAGATTTAAATGAGGAAAAGTCAGAGAAACCAACACTTAAACAGATGAAAATAACGTTACAGTGGGCTTCCCTTTAGAGAAACAGTCATGGACTAAGGATGACTGGATAACGTGATGTTCATTGATGAATCTGCTCTGGCCTGAGGAGATGAGACTGGAACATTTGCCTGGTGCTATTTTAATGAAACATAAATATATGAAGAAGACAAACGGATTTCCCCACTTGTTTATGATGTGAGGTTGCGTGAAGATGGCAGTCATTACATCAACAATAAATGGACTCAGAACAAAGAATGTTAAAGTTTGTCTTCAGGAAAGGCATGTCCAGCAAACAGTCCAAATCTCAATATACAATTAAAAATTCATGTTGGAAATTGGAGGGGAAAAAACGTCCGTGACAAGGCTCCATCCTGCAAGGCTGATCTGTCAACTTCTATTTGATAAATGTGGAATCAGCTTGATGGTGTATATTGTTTAGCATTAGTGAAATCCATGCCAATCAGATGCAACTAATTGCGGTGATTTTGTTGACAATTCCATCAGTTTTTTTTTAGAAAAAAAAACTGAATGTGTTCAAGGAGTGCTTCAAGAAGCCAGAATGTTCAGCTAATGAACCAAAAAAAATTGTGTCATATCTGTGATTTGTTTATTTGCTACAGAGTGAGAAGGCCGAATAAACATAACTCAGTGTGGTGAGTCCATCATTTTTACCAGGGGTTGTACTCCTCTTTGGCCAGCAGAGGGAGCTAAGATGCTGTTGTAGTCCTGAATGCAGAAGCGGGTGTTTGTGTATCTGAAAATATGTTTATATAGTAGTGTTTTCCTGTGTCATAGCTCCTTTAAAATCACAAAATTATTGAAAGGATTACCATTTACTTTTAAATATGTCAGCTGATCACATTTTTCTTTAATTTTTTACATCTTTTCTAAAAATGGAAGCCTTTTTCTTGGATAATTTAGAACCTTCAGCTCTTTAAAATTTTGACTGGGATGGTAACCAAACTGCTGCTGTTTTTTTAGACTTCCAGCAACAAAGGGACATTCCTTGTGCTTGAACTGTGTTATTCGCTTTACTCTGCTGATGGTTTGGTTTGTCTTATCTAATGATAAGACAGCAGCTGTGGCATGATGAAAGGAAGGAGGATAGTAGATGTAAAGAACAAGACAGATGGGACTTAACACTGAATACACTAGAAAGCTCATTTCAGGCTTCTCTTTGATCACAAATATGTCTGATGTGTTTCTAATTTTGCCCATCTTTTTAGAAACTCCACCCAGACGGGAGGATGAAACAAATGGTTGAGCATCACAGTTAGGTCCAGAAGTATTTGGACAAACACCTTTTTTTTTTTTTTTTTTTCTAGTCTCCGTGCACCACCGCAGCAGATTTTTAAATCAAATAGTCAAAATGTGATTGAAGACCAGACGTTTCCACTTTAATTCAAGGGGCTTGAAAAAAGGAAAGCATCAACCATTTATAGGAATTACAGCCATTTTTTAAACACGGCCCCTTCTTCAGAAGCTCAAGTAATGGGACGAACTGACATGATTTTAAATGTAAGGATTCTTTTAATACTTTAATCCTTTACAGTCAAGGATGGCCAGAAGTCTAGAACCCATGGACATCATCAAATGCTGTGTTTCCTCCTTTGAGATGCTCTGCCAGGCCTTTACTGCAGCTGCCTTCAGTTGCTGCTTGTTTGTGAGTCTCTCTGCCTTCAGTTTTGTCTTCAGTAACTGAAAAGCTGCTCTGTTGGGTTGAGATCAGGTGACTGAGTTGGGCATTGAAGACTAGCCATTTTGTTGCCTTAAGAAACTTTTGGGTCATTATTCATTGGCACTGTGAAGAGCTGCCCAATTAGTTTTGCAGCATTTGACCTGAATATGAGCAAAGATTATAGCCCCTTCAGAATTCATCCTGCAATTCATCCATTTACATTCATGAAGGTGTTGCTTGATTGTAGACTTTGACAATGACACACCAACCTCCTTGAGAGTGTTCTTGAGTGGACTTGATGTTGTCAAGTGGTTTTCCTTAACCAGTTAAAGAAATCTGCAATCATCAGCTTTTACTGTCTTCCGTGGTCTTCCAGGCCTTTTGGTGTTGCTGAGCTGGGCAGTGAATTCCTTCTTTTTAACCCTTGTACTGCTGGACCTCAGTATATTGATGTCCCAGATAAATTTCCTGTACTGCTGGTCATCTATATATTGATTACTTCACGTGTTCTCATTCACTGCCAGTCGTCTAGCTGGTCGTATAGCTGGCAGGACTAGGGTTAAGAATGTTCCTTTCATATTGAGACTTTCAATGAACAGCTACCAAATGCATAGTTTGTCATGGAATAATGAGGGAACAGGCCTCACCTGGCCATGAAACTGCTTGCCAGGCATTTGTCCCATTACTTTTTAAGCCTGTGAAAGTGGAGTACTTTGCATAACAATGGCTGTAATTCCTAAACAATTAATACAATTCTTTTGTCAAACCTCTTACATTAAAGTTAAAAGTCTGCACTTTGATCACATCTTGATTCTTCTTTTTCTTCTTCTTCTTGACTGTTTGATTTAAAATCCACTGTGGTGGTGGCAAAATTTTGTATTTGCCAGGCCCTGCATTACCAAGGTAAGGGTTCATATGAGGAGTCAGAGGATGGCAGGGCGCTTGGCCTGCCGGTGATGAGAGTCATCCAAACTTCATTAGGGCACTTTCATTCCACGTGACCCTGCAGCAGGAGATCTGCACACTTACAAAGGAGGACAGACAGAGAGTGCACAGGGCAGAGAGAAGGGGAGGCGAAAATACGAAAGCTAAGATTTTTTTGTAATGAGTGACTCAGTATCTTTAAACTTAATCATTCTCATGGTAAAAATAAATTAGACAGGGTTTTATGACAACTACCAGCTTAGCTGGTATTTTTCTTTGTTTATGTTAATGACACAGCTCCTCATGGTTGGATGACTGTGTTCTCAGGCTTGAAATAAACTACAGCGAAGCCGCCATGAATACTTCCACTATGTTGCTCTCATTGTGGTTTTCATAATAACTGCTTCTCCCATATTAAGTTCTCCTCTGACCGCCAACAAGATGCTAATAGCTCACTCTGCAGTGTGTTGATTGACTATTATCTCACTGGCTTTCATGGCTCATATGAAGAGAGTTACAGTTATGGATGAGACAGAGAAGCCAGGCGTCTCAAGTGTTTCTACAGTCGCATTCCTGCATAATTACTGCATGCAGCCGTGTTGGGAAACAGCCATGACACACAAAGACATGCCCTGGCATGAACACACACACACACACACACACACACACACACACACATAGGCTCTACATTAACACAAATGTTGTTGGTATCCCTAAAGAACTTCTTTAGTCACATCCTGCTTATGGTGACGTGTCCACATGCTCTTTACTGGAATGTAAGCGAATGTTGTAACACTGCAATGAATCAGGGCTATAAAAAAACAGAATGCTTTTAAACTGGAAATCCAGCTTATACCAGTGAAAAGCAGAAAAAAAAAATACCGCTTGACAAGAAAGGGGAAATTTCTCTCATTACGGTGTTTTACTCTCAGGAATCCATTGTGACTACAACTTTTTATAGTCTCATTTTTCAAAAATCCCCACTTCCTTAATTCTATTCCCTGTGTGGGGCAGGCCAAAATAACATTTGGTGCTAATGAAGACATATATTTTTCAAGACAATGCACAAATATAAAGTTTTGTTTTTTAAAAAAGGATCAAATGTTTCTAAAGCACTGGCTACTGTAGTTTTTAAGTCACTAAAGGAGGATTAATAGTCATTTTTGTTGGGGACTATTTTGCAGCGCGTATTAATACGGATTGTTATTCATGGCCTCAGCATGTAGAGCGACTTAAAATAAACTAGATTCATCATAATAAAGTAACTTGTCATTAAGTGCACGGGGAGTCCTCAACAGATGTTTTTGATTTTTTGGAGTTCAATTGCAGGAAAAGCACTAAGTCAGACTGTCAATACATAGAAAATGCCAGTACAGTGTATTGTTGGAGTTTTCATGTTGCCAGTAAAAAAAAAAAAAAAAAAAAAAAAAAATTAAAAACAAATTTT
>VUQH01088630.1:15410-28493 GCA_015106775.1 Etroplus canarensis | reverse complement strand
TGGCATCGGGCGACGCCGAGGACTGAAGTCCCAGTCCACACAGCAAGCCGAGATCGGAGCTCCCAGAAACCGTCCATCTGCAGCATCAGCTACATCAGCTGGGGGGAGCATACTCCCCCCAGAAACCAAAAACTTTGGTTCCCGGACGCTGCCCGGCAGCTCATGAAACAACAACTCCGCCGGATCGCCAGTTAGCCTTGTCCGTGGACGGAGCTACAACGGCGTCTGGTCGTCCTTGAACCTCCGACTTTCGAACATGAACACCACCGTCCCGGCGTCCACAACGTCCGAACACCCGAATACCGGGTCAGAACATGGACAATCACAGGGGAACAAGCACCACCTTGGTTCTGGAGTGGCCATGTGCTACCGTCGCGCCGCCATCTTGGCCTAAAAAAAAAAAAAAAAAGTGGTGAATGGATAGAGTTAAATTTTCAAGCACTTTCATCACTTGGCTGCCTTGGCGAAGTCATGGGACCTTTGGGGCAGCTGTGGCTCAGGAGGTAGAGCAAGTTGTTTTCCAATGGGAAGGTCGGGGGTTTGATCCCTGGCTCCTCCAGCCTACATGCTGAAGTGTCCTTGGGCAAGATGTCGAACATCGGACTGCTCCTGATGCATCCATCAGAGAATGAATGTGTGCGTGTGTGTGATGGTTAAAATGTGTTTAAAGCACAAAATAAAATGCTGTGTGAATGAGGCCTTGACTATTGAGACGGAATAGAAAGGTGCTGTGTAAGTACCACTCCATTTACCACCTTTGAACAGTTATTTGACCAGGTGCTAATATCTACATGTCTACAAAAATGTTGATCATCGTAGAAATAGAAACAGAAATCTGTTGACAGTGACAACTGTGCAAAAATGTTCTTCCTCTACACGTTGCATTGTCTGTAAACAGTTTGCAGAAGTATTCAAAACTGGATATTGACGCCTCTTTGTCTTCCTGACAAAAGCAATAATCTGAAAGACATTGTGCCCCACAAAAAGTGGTTGCTGGTTCAAATTAGTTGAGCAATGTTGTAAATTATAGGTGATGAAAACTAAAGTTGGTAAGGTTTTATGGCATTTGTTAACAGTGTTGACAGACAAGTAATGGTTTTTGACCTCTTTTGTGTTTTTTTCCATCTTGCTATTTTTATTTTTAACTCTCATGTTTTCTGTTATGGCTCAGGAGCCATGCTTTAAGCACTTTTACTTGCTGAGGAATGCCACAGCGCATGTAGACAGCAATGACCCTGGTCTGACTCGGGGAGCGGAGCACTGGGGGAGAGAGTCTGAGGTACTGAGTGATGGAGGGCTGTGAATGACATTGCACAAAAAACCAGGGAGGAGCCACACTGACCCATTTGAATGGGACAAGGACATGGGGAGAAAGAGGCTCTTTAAAACACAATCTGGCCAAGCGTAAATGTTTGTCCACAGCTTTTCTGCTGCCACTACAAGAATGCTATTATCCATTGTGGCTTGTGGGAACAGCCTGACTCAACCTGGCTGCTAAGACTGGAGATTTGTCTGTGTGCTTCCTATACAAAAGGTATAGGAACCGTACACTCAGGCCCACACAAAAGCTGCGGAAATGTGATCTTTTTCATAAGGGTGAGTTTTGTATGAGAGGGGAGAGGTAGTTGCTTCCGCTGGCTTGTGTAATTGCAGGTCTCCACTCCCCACTGTGGATCTGGCCCCGGTTCCTGATCCTGTCGTTTTGTTTCTTCCTCCACTCAGGTCCCCCGCCCTGGCTGGGAGAGTTCAGGGAATATCTCCTTCTGTTTTGGGTGTGCCTTTGTACCCGCACAGATGGCGATTCTGGCACCATGCATTTCAAACACCAAACCTGCCTTATCGCTTGCAGTGACTTCACTGGCAGTGACTTCATGCTCGACAGGTTTTATTATTTGCATACATCATGTGTTTGAACAGGGCAGAGGCCGTTTGGTCTGTGGGGGGATCAGATAATAAGCAGGAGGGTTTGTCTTTTGGCTCTCCCTCTCTGCTGTGGCTGTTTACTCATGATTAACCAGTTAACGAGCAGCCTCGCAGTATTCACACAGGTATGCTTCAAGCCAAGGCTGCTCTCTCACCACATCAGCGTACACTAAAAACCCTGAACATTTTTGTTTAATGAATCCATAATTTATATTTAATTTATAACAGCTTAATATTATATGAATATATAATAAGTATGCCACATTTTAAAGCACTGAATGCTTCAGTGTTGCCCTAAAGAGCATCCTACCAGAATTTAGCCAACAATAAATTATGTAACAGATTCCTGATACAAGGCAAGGCAATGACTTTATCATTCTGTCACATTGTTTAGGCCCACTCATTTCATTCAAGTTGTGGTCTGGCCTTTGATTTGGCCATTGCAACATCTTCGTTCTTTTCTTTTTCAGTCATTCTATTGTAGATACACTACTGTGCTTGGGATCATTGTCCTGTTGTGACCCCAAGATTTAGCTGTTGGACAGACAGTCTTACATCTGACTCTAGAATACTTTGGTATATAAATGAGTTTATGGTCCACTCAATGACTGCAAGGTGCCCAGGTCCAGTGGCTGCAAAACAAACCCAAATCATCACCCCTCCACCACCGTGCTTGACAGTTGGTATGAGGCATTTGTGCTGATATGCTATATTTGGTTTTTGCCAAAGGTAGTGCTGTGCATTATGGCCAAACATCTCTGTTTTGCTCTGGTCTGTTATAAGGACTTTGTTCCAGAAGTCTTGTGGTTTGTTCAGTTGCAACTTTACAAACTTAAGTAATGCTGCCATGTTTTTTTTTATAGAGAACAAGATTTCTTCTGGCAACCCGTCCAAACAAGTCGTACTTGTTCAGCGTTTTTCTCATTGTACTCTTTAGAGTCTGAGATGTAGCGCTTGGGTTTCTTGCAGTTTTTCTTAGCACTGCACAGTGTGTTCAGTCGAACTGACCTTGCTGGGATGTCCACTCCTGGGAAGATTGTGGAAATGTGTTAACACACACCTGAATGGTACGGACCAGCAAACTCCCCAAACATCTGCTTTTATAGAGGTGGTCAGGCCAGTGATAATCCAGAAATCAAGTGCACTGAATAGCAGCATCCGGATGTTACTTACCCTCTTAATTACTATTGAAGCTGTAAAACTGTGCTTAGTTTTTCACAAGACTCTGTTTACCTGAAGTTTTAAAAAGCTTACTCCTGTAATTCACTTTCTAGGTTCTCTTGTGTGCCTTTCCATGCAGAATCTCAGCCCTACTCTGAGTCTCTTCCTTTCTTTTTTAGCACAAATTGGACTTTGTTCAAGGTTCAACCTAGTGATTGCCATTTTATAGTTTTGATACAAGAATATGGAACCGTTGGCATTCTTGGGGGTTGTATACCACCAGAACTCCTGAACTAACCAAGCAGGTCATCTTTTAAAAATGGTAGAAACCTTACAAGGCGTTAACTCAACTCGGCATTCACTTTATTAATCAAAGTTGTTATAGAAATACGCCAAACATACCTTCACAGTAGTCCTGAAATGAGCATTCAGTTATTTGAGTGGTTGCCATTCAGCTACCTCTCCAGTTACTCTTTCTTGTGGTGGTCAGCCTGCGATGACAGTCATTCTGCAACCTCTTTGAGTTTGGTATAGCACGTGGACCAGTTCTCAACCTTGCTCTCATACCAGTTCTTGAACTGGTTGTAGGACTACTATCTGTTTCTGCTCCGGGAGATCTTGTGCTTTGATTAAAAGTCAAACTATTCTCAAGGGCTACACCCTCCAAGTTGTCAACATAAGTTACCATTCGGAAGGACCTTCTCAGTCAGGGTCAGCCATCATTTTGTTGTCAAGTTAATTCCTTGAATCTGACGATTTAATATCGATAAAGTTAAATCACCAGAGGTCTAACAGGGCCTTTGTTTTCTTTCTTTTTCATGTTTTAACAAAGTCTCATGATTACCATAGTGAATGCATAACACTAGAAACTAGATGATGCAATTTCTGGAGAAATTATGGTGGGATTGTTGCTACTGCCAGATTTGGTCCATGGCTTGCTTGAGAGATAAACTCAAGAGATCAAAGGAAAAACTAAAAAGAAAATATGAAGTGACAGATCTGTCCTTTGATGTCCTTTTTTGAGACATTTTCTTACATAACGTGAAAACCATAAAAAGTACACCTGACAGAAGTAATAGCCATCGCCGCACTGCTGAACCAGTCAACTCAGTGCATTAAACGTGTCTCTACAACAAATGGTGAGGGAGGAGACACACTAAGTAGTAATAATGATAATAATAATTAGCTGAGTATTACAGTAGCAAGATTGCTTGTCTTGCAACAATCCCACCAATTATGACCCAAAGTAAAAAACTTAAAAAAGACTGAAAATGCGATCAACCAAAACTGTGTTTAAAACACACTTACAGGTCAAACTGGCTTATTCAGAAGACAAAGGAGAATGTAAAAGTTGCAAGACTGCGAGCCAGGGTGTAATAAACTGCAAATTTTATTTAACAAGCCGCCTCTGAACATCAAAGAAGACAGACTTTTTCTGCGAGTGGGAGCGTGCACATCCGGAGGAGACGCTACATCCATCTATTACAGATATACCTCCTAAAATCTGTCCTCTTATTGTGTTCATGGGCTTGTGCATCAGCTGGAAGCAATACTAGCCCACCACGTTCCAGCACCGCTGTTAGGTGTTTCTCATTAGTGAGAGGAAAAGTCCCTTTCATTTAGAGAGTGGGCACGGCTGCATTCCTGCAGCCCATCCTCAGGCTAAACACCTACTCCATATTTTATTTTTCATCTACAGCAAACAGCCTCCCTCTGAACCTTTGTCTAAGAGCGTAATCACCCAGACAGCAGGTCAAAAAGCATGATTCCATGTTGTCCCTTAGTGATTTAGGGCTTTGGAGAAGTGATTAAAAGCAGTGAGTGTAAACTCATGGCTCTTCTGAAAAGATGCTGAAGTCGTCTCATGCTCTGGTAAGTTTGTGTTGCGTTGTGTTGTGTTGTGTTGCATTGCGTTGCATTGATTCATCGTTCCCCTTTTCCTGAATTTGATTGAAAGCAGGCCCGTAGGCAGAGACAGACAGTGAATGGTGGCGCGTGTCTGTTCTGTTCAGTTTTGAGGGGGATGGGGGGGTCAGACTGTTGTTTGTGCTTGTTGATAAGACTTTTGTTGGGCAGATTGCTGTCTCAGCAGAGGCGGGCTGCAGCCACGGGGATGCCACTGGCTGACAGATGCAGCAGGAGCAGCATGTGTCTCGCAGAGTGGATCTTTAGTCTGCCAGCGCACCACATGCCGGGTTTGTAGACTGCAAAAATAAATCAGACCGTCTGCCCTACATTTACACACCATCTTTTTATATATATATTTTTAAGGCAAATTCAATGTGTCAGTCCTGCTTCTTTCAGCTTGTTTTATTTCATTCACAAGAAACCCCCAAAAAGATACTAACGTCATCCATTATGTAGAGAAATGATCCTACATAAGGACAGAATAATGCTCTTTAATTATGGCAGGAATGAGTCAGGTTGGTTAAATGACTTTGTCTCTTCTGAATTAGTTTTTGTCAAGAACTCATTACATGTAATTATGTCTCTTGCAAGCATTTCCAGGACCCAGATATGCAGCATTAGTATTGGGCCACCTACACATTACACCTTCAGGAGCTTTCATGACATCCCATTCTAAATCCGTAGGCATTAATATGGAGTTGGTCCTCTGAAGCTACAACAGCTTCCACTCTTCTGGAAAGGCTTGCTACAAGATTTTGGAGTATCTGTGGGAATTTTTACCCAGTCATCAAGAAGTGCATTTGTGAGGTCAGACACTAATGTTGGATTATGAGGGCCTCCCTTCTAGGTCATTCCAGAGGTGGTGGATGGAGTTGAGGTCAGGGCGCTTGCGAGCCAGTTGAGTTATTCCACTCCAAACTCATCCGAGCATGCTTGAACAGATAAGGGAGTTCCCCAGACTTCTCCCACAAAGCTGAAAGCAGAATTATCAAAGATGTCTTGGTAAACGGAAGCATTAAGATTTCTTGTCACTGGAAGTAAGGGTCCCAGGCCAACCCCATACCATCATCCCTCCTCCACCAAACTTTATAGCTGGCACAATGCAGTCAGGCAGGTAATGTTCGCCTGTTGTTAACCAAATCCAGACTTGTTCATCAGACTGCCAGATTCATGTGATTCATCATTCCACAGAACATCTTTCCACAGCTCCAGAGTCCAGAGGCAGCGAGCTTTACACCACTCTGAAGCTTGGCATTGTGCTTGGTGATGTAAGGCTTGCATGCAGCTGTTGCTTGGTTATAGAAACCCACACCATGAAGCTACCAGCACACAGTTTTTGTAGCGATACTGATGCCAGAGGAGGCTTCGAACTCTGCAGTTATTTAGTCAATGGCAGCTTTTAGACATTATGTACCTCAGCACTCAGCGACTCCGCTTTTGTAATGTTACATGGTCTGCCACTTTGTGGCTGAGTTGCTGTGGTTCCTAAATGTTTCCACTTCTCAATAATATCACTTACAGTTGACGTGGAATATCTAGGGGAGAAGAAATTTCATGAACTGATTGGCTTCCGATTATTCAGTCAAATGTTTGTAAAGGCAGCCTGCATAGGTAGGTGCTTGATTTTATACACCTGTGGCAATGAGACTGAAGGAAACACCTAAATTCAGTGATTAAGAGGTGTGTCCCAGTACTTTTGTCCATATAGCTCAACATGTTTTTCAGTGGAAGGAGGAACTGGAGCGTTCACCTGTGCCACCATGCTCCCTGGTGATTTCAATCTCTACTCTTTCCATCATGGTGGCAGTAGCTCAGCGCAACGGTAAATGGCCGGTAACCAGAGGGCTGCTGATGTGGCACAGGATCAATTTTCTGCCTGTAGAGGCTGGAGCCACCCCATCCCACCGAGCACCCCCAAGTAAGGCACTGAATGGGCTGCCCTGCTCTCCCTCACCTCTGTTTGTGTGCATGCGTCTGTATCATTCAACTATGTGTATTACCTGCAAATAGGGTGTGTTAAGATTGGGTAGTTTCCTCATTAGGGGATTAATAAAGTATTTCTTCTTATTAGTGGCCATTTTCTATCAAATTTAGGACAAAAATACAAGTGTAAAAAGAATTACAGGTTAAAGGTGATTTTACTTTGCGAAGGTGGATAATCCACTCATAGTTGCCATTTTGACCCTGCCACAAACATGTCAGTGTGACTGACAGAACTGGATATTATCACCATTGTCTCCATTTGATACAATTTCAAATTAAAAACTCCCGAATGTTGCAGCTACATCACATCAAAACCAACAATACAAAAGACTTCTCAGCAACTGTCCTGAACTTAACTTATTAACATCTACACGGTCAGCTGTGGCCAGTCTAGGGTTGGGTTTGTTTCTTTGAAGTAAAAAGGGTAAATTTTCTGAAGATGTTACAAGTCCCTTACATTTTGGCATTAGAGTTTTTCTGTTAGATGTTTTCCATTTGATCATTCCAAATAGATGATTGTTCTTTAAAGAGAGCTTGAAGGTATCCTTAACCCAAACCCCTAACCTGTGGTTGCCAGTTGCCTGGTGTGATAAAGACATTTAGGAGGTGAAATTTGTTTTGCAATCAATAAGTGAGCAACACTTTTGCCATTTTATTTAAAATAGCACTGTTTAAAGTGTACATTACAGTTGAAATTGAAAGCCCGTTCCCTAGTTATAAGACTAAAACATAATAGAATTTTTAGGGGTACGTGTGGAAATGATTGAATAGTAAAAGTGCTGCACCACTTGCAAAGGCAACATCATTATAGATATTTCTAAAAAACAAATATATCCAGTACATTAGCGTCTACACGGGCTGTATCAGATATCAGATGCTCCAAGCAAGTACAGATACTGACGTCAAGTATGAAACAGCTACAATCAACAGTTATCTAACCAGCAGGGACTAATTAATTTGAGCAAGATCCAAACGCTGTTTACTTGACTTCCAAGGCTTGATATCTTGTTGCCAGCTAACAAATACTGAGCGCAGATGAGTCTGCAGTCTCCTCCTGTCTGTCTGTCCCTGTCTGTCTGTACTCCCAGTCTTTGGGTCTATCTCACAGAGCCAGAGTGAGCTTATGCATCCACATCACAGTTTATAATGACCGAAGCTGGCTCTATTGGCTGCCTTAAGTCACAGTAAACATGCTATAAAATTATTTAAATGCAGTGTGTTGGAGTTAGTGGCATCTAGCACTGAGGTTGTAACCAACTACATCTCTCTTTGAAAGGGCTTCGGCCAGCAAAGTTGTTAGAACTGGCAGCTGCAATAAAGGATTTGAATTATATTCAGCTTCAAGCAGACATAAGTTCAGCTCTATTCAGTTTTATTTATGCATTCACCGACTACTTCTTTAGACACACCTTGATGGTACTGGTTTGGACCCCCTTTTGCCTTCAGGACTGCCTCAGTTCTTCATGGCATAAATTCAACAAGGTGCTGTAAACATTCCTCAGAGATTGTGACACGATAGCATCACACAGTTGCTCCACAATGTGAATCTCATGTTCCACCACTCCCCAAAGGTGCTCCTTTGGATTGAGATCTGGTGACGGTGGAGGCTGTTTGAGTACAGTGGACTACTGCTGGAAGCGGCTATCAGAAGATGGTACACTGTGGTCGCAAATGCATGGATATGGTCAGCAACAATACTTAGGTAGACTGTGGCATTTAAACGATGATCATTTGGTACTAAGGGGGCCAAGAAAGTATCCTCCACATCATTACACCCCCCCACCTACCTGAACTGTCGACACAAGGCAGACTGGATTGAATGCTCTCATGTTTACGCCAAATTCTGACCCTACCAACTGACTGTCACAGCAGAAATTAGACTCATCAGAGCAGTCAATGTTTTTCCAGTCTTGTGTTATCCAATTATGATGGGCCAGTGTGAACTGTAGTCTCAGTATCCAGTTTTTAGCTAACATGAGTGGTACCCTTTGTGGTCTTCTGCTGCTGCAGCCCATCTGCTTTAAGGTTTGGCATGTTGTGCTGTCGTGCATACCTTCGTTGTAACTTGATTAAATGAGTTACTGTTACCTTCCTATCATCTTGAAGCAGTCTGGCCATTCTCCTCAGATCTATGGCATCAACAAGGCATGTTTTGCCAAGAGAACTGCAGCTCACTGGAGATTTTCTCTTTTTCGGACTATTCTCTGTAAACCCCACAGATTGGTTGTGCAGGAAAATCGCAGCGGATCAACAGTTTTTGAAATACTCAGACCAGCTCGCCTAGCACCAGCAACCATGCAACCAACATGCAGGTCGTCTTGCCCATGTCTACATGCCTAAATGCATTGAGTTTCTGCCATGTGACTGGCTGAGTAGATATTTGATGGCACAGTGATACGCTGGCTAGCACTGTCGCCTCACAGCAAGAAGGTTCTTGGTTCAAAAACTCTGGCTGGGGCCTTTTTGTGTGGAGCTTATTCTCCCTGTGCCTACATGGATTTTACTCCAGCTTCCTCACACAGTCCAAAGACATGCATGTCAGGTTAGGTGATTCTGAATTGGTTGTGGATGTGAGTAGATGAAGTATTTGAAGTGTATAGAATAAAGTACTGCATGAACGCATAATTAAAATTCAGCTTGTAGCCTAAACCACTTTGAGTGGTCATTATGGCTAGAAAAGCACTATATAAATGCAAGTACATTACATATTCGTGTTAACGAGCAGTTGAACAGGTATTTCTAAGCAATGAAACCACAATAATTTGCTGTTTCAGGCAATGATACACGTGTATACTATATTCTATTTAAAATATCCCTTCAATTATGAACAAATTTCTCTTCATTCTATCCTTGTACTGATGAACTACAATCAGATGGCATCTTACACTGAAAATCACAGTCCTCGGTTTGAATGAATCCATGGGGATTTATCACCTGAGTCTTCAGTCGCCCTCAGCTATGATCTTAATATAAAGTTGTTGATTTGGTCCTTGAATTGTCAGTGTGCTCTGCCAGCCTCTCAGTTTCTGTCCTCAAAGGCCTGGACAGTGTTTAAATGCCTTCAGGCGCCCCTTTGATCATCCTTTTGGCCAGTTGCTCCCAATTAATGACACATGCATGGTGAGATTCCCTAACCTCTGGCTTCAGTAAACAGGACTGCTGCTGGTTGTGCTGCGTCAGATCTGCAGCATTTAAAGCAGGAATTTAAGAGCCAAGAGGAGCAGGACCAACAGCACAATTGTGAGGCCCGGCCAATTTATTTTAACTACAAGGCATTCCTACAGTGTTAGGCCATCAGTTAAAACTGTTATTAGATGACTTTAGGGACTGTTCTCATTTAATAGCTCATTTGATTGATATCTAAATATGCCTCATCCATCACTGTTAATGATCCCATTCATTTTACTGATGCATTTGATGTATTACTTTTCTGTTTTTTGTATTACCTTTGCCAGCACTTGTAGGGGCAGCGTACAATACTACTGCAGCAAATATTCCAAGTTGCTGCGTGTAGTATGAAGTTACTTTTACGTCTTCATTTGTTCTTGATTCCCATGTGAAACCCCCACATACATCAGTCCTTTCCTGACACCAATTTGATTTGGGACTGTTGTGTTATCAAGCTAACAAACCAACTCTGACACCCCTGCTTCCTTTAGCTCCTTCTATTATTCCAAGTCATCCTCAGGCCACATGGATCATAGAATCCCTCCAGTGTGTTCAGGCTCTACTTGTGCCATGTCCCAGTTGGGTGTGCCTGCTATATGCAGATGGGGCATTCTAATTAGATACCAACACCCCTTCAGCTGACTTCTTTTAATGTGAAGAAGCTGTAAATCACATTTGAAATCATTAGCTGAAAAGGTAATCATTTGCTCGGAACAGCTGAACTGGTAGACTGTCAACCTTATTAAAAATATCACATGTTGCCGTCATTTTTCATTAGTCCCCCTGTTGCTGCCAGAACACCAGATCTCTGAGAGTGGCCTGCTGTGTCAGGTACTGAAGATGTTGGCAGTAGGTCCTTTCAGTTCTGCAGCTGGCAGCCTCCATGGTTTGAGCATGTAAATCTGGCTTTCCACAAATGTTTGATTAGACTGGGATCTGGATTGAGCATGGAGGCTGCTCCAACATATAAGACTCATTGTTGTGTTCCTCAAACATTCCTGAGCAGTTTTCTTGGTGTGGGGACCACATTTTCACACTTTGTGGAGAGATGTTTCCTTACCACAGGAATTAAAAGGGTAAGAGTCACTGGTAGCATTTTAAATGTTAAAGTTAATGACAGTATTGTTACAAAAAGAATGAACAAGTATGGCTTTTTTTGTGTGGAAGATTTGCCATGAGAAAGCCTCTTCTCTCTAAAAAGAACAAGGCAGCATGGATTAGATTTGCAAAACTGCATCTGAACAAACCCCTAGACTTCTGGAACAAGGTCACTTGGACAGACAAGACCAAAGTGGAGATGTTTGGACATAATGCACAGCGCCATATTTGATGAAAACCAAACACAGCATATCAGTACAAATACCTCATACCAACTGTCGAGCACAGTGGTGGAGGGGTGATGGTTTGGGTTGCTTTTGCAGCCACAGGACCTGGAAACCTTGCAGTCATTGACTAGACCATGAATTCCTCTGTATACCAAAGCATTATAGAGCCAAAATGAGGCCATATGTCTGACAGCAAAAGCTTAATGAGCTGAAGTAGCATTGTAAAGAAGGGTGGGCCACAATTCAACAACAACATTATGAAACACGTACAGTCATACAGAAAATGATTACGTCAAGTTGTTTCAGTTAAAAACAGATCTACAGGTTATTGAATGATGGGGTATGCTTAGTTTTTCACACGACTGCATGTAAGAAAGTAACATCAAGAAAACTGTTTCTTTTGGGTAGCGAGACACATCGACTCGGAGTGTTATGGTTGTAATTCCTCAACAGTTAATGCTGTTCTTTTGTCAAACCACTTGAATTAAAGCTGAAAGTGCACTTCAGTCCCATTGTACAGGGAGTAAATTACAAAACATACAAACAAACAAAAAAACACAACGGTCCCAAAACTTATGGGCCTAACGGGTTTCAGCGCTAATCTCTCCATGGAAGTCCATTATCACACTGCTTTGCCTATCAGTTTAGCATTCCATTCTACTTCTGCCGGTTAATTAGATACCATCATAAATGATTTTAGAGAAGGGAGTGGTTCCAAAGAAGTTTGACAGCAAAATATGTTTCACATTCTCTGTGTTAAGCGAGGCGTAAGCCGTAGTTTAGATGAACAGCGCTGGAGTTATCTGGGATTTTTAGCCACAAGTACAAGGATTCATATTTGTCACACATGTTTGCTTCATGAATTAAAAACGGAAGTTTTTCATTATTGCTTGAACTAATGTTTGTTGTAAAAATCTCAGCTGTTGTGTTTGGTGCTTGAAGTCTTAGACCTGTTTGACTGGTAAGGTTTATTTATATAAAACACAAAGAATTCAGCAGGTGAAGCTATCTGATCTTATCAGCATTTCAGTGGAACAAGATATTGCACTTGAATATTGTTGATAGTCCAAATATTTAGCTATTGGCAAAGACCTTGTTTGACTGTTTTTGTTGTTACACAAATCTGCAAGGATCAGAGATTATCTCTGTGATACTGCGTTTGGTCCTTTGTACACATATTTTCCATCATTACCAACACTGACTACAGTTGCAGAAAATATTGTAATGGAACCTCCTTCAGCTACTCTCTTGTATTCTCCCTAAAGGGTCACCACAGTGGATTAATCCGCACCATGGCGACACCAGAATATTGTAATGGTGCTTCACACTGTAAGGTAAAGACCCCACAGTATTAGAGAAAAAACCCCAATAATCAGACCATCCCCTATGATCAAGCACTTGGTGACTGTGGGAAGGAAGAACTCCCTTTTAACAGGAAGAGACCTCCGGCAGAACCAGTCTCAGGGAGGGGCAGCCATCTGCCTCAAACGGTTGGGGGTGAGGGGAGAGAGAAGAGAGAGAGGAGAGCAAAGAGAGACACAGACTATGGGAGAGAGAAGACAACATTTAATGACATGCAGCAGTAGCAAATAAATGCATGGGGAGTGAAAAGAGG
>VUQH01088628.1:14704-27753 GCA_015106775.1 Etroplus canarensis | reverse complement strand
GGTTTCTTGCACACACAATATACTTACCTTCCTTCTCTTCATCATATCAGCAGCTCTCTCCCTTTACCAGTCATAGTCCCTACATTTAAAGTCCCTACTCTCACCTCCACCCTCCTACCTTTCCTTCTCTCTCTCTGCCTCCTAACACGCTTTCCCCCTCTCCCCCTCCTTTGTCTACGGCCAACAGTAGCATAGTTTCCACCAGCACCCTGTTGGCTAACGGCACCGGAGGCGGTCGTTGTTAACCCGGGCCGCGACCGATCCGGTATGGAAGTCGTGTTATGAATCCGCATATTTGATTTGGCAAAGTTTTTACGCTGGATGCCCTTCCTGATGCAACCCTCACCATTTACCCGGGCTTGGGACCGGCACTAGAAATACACTGGCTTGTGGGCCCCTGTGGCTGGTTTGAACTCTGGCAATTGTTAATAAACTGTTTAAAACTTTCAGTGATTGTGCTCTGTTACTTTCAGTCCCTCCCAGTGTGAACCATGACAAGCACACCAGCAACTCCATAACAGAATGGCTGAAAATGAAAAGAATTAGGGTGCTGCAAAGGTCCAGTCAAAGTCCAAACCTCCACCCAATTGAAATGCCATGGTAGGACCTTAAGAGCGCTCTGTACATGAACAAATCCTAGCAAACCTCAATGAACTGAAGCAACGCCGTGAAGAAGAATGGGTCCAAATTCCTCCACAGCACCATTTCTTGGGTAATGTCACAGTCCATCTTTTATTTACACTCTGTAAATTGTTAAGGTTCCATATATCTGTGTGATTTTACTCAAACATTGGACACCTTTGGTACAAACCATATGCAAGGCAGAAGGGGACCTTCAGAATTCTTGTCCCACCAACATGCTGATAATGGACATAATGTACTTTGGCAGTTGTTGCTGTTGCTATGGAGAGTTTATCAGCCCTTTGTTTGTATGAGATAGGAGTGGAGCACTGCTGGGGTCTTTCCACTCCTTACTGTATCTGTTTCAGCTTGCGGGTAAACACCCATAGCGTCATGGCATAATTTAGATCAGCTGCTGGCCCATATAAACCTGAGCCTGGCTGAAAAAGAAGCTACCCACAGGACCTTTGATTCACCAACAAAACAGACGGGCATCCTCAGAGGGGACATGCCAAATCAAGTATAACACCTGTGTGTTGAGCCAGAACTAATTTATTATAAACTGATTTAGAAAATAATAGGTTACTGTCTTATATTCATTCTTCTTAATTATTATATTGTTTTCCCTTGGAGTATATCGTCTTACAGTGGGCATAATTTCAGCCAAGAAGTGCCCACATTTTTCCATATGTAATAAAAGTTGCTGTATTTATTGTTGCATGTAGCTGTAGAAAGATGTCATGCATTCAGAAAATTCAAGGTCAGCTTGAAACTTAATATCTTTCTTATTCATCTTTTGGATTATTACCCAAAATGGCCTATGAACCATTAAAGCAAAGCAAAGGCTCCCTTCTAGCTCATCACTTTTTCTAATAACATATCTAAATCAACAACCCATGATTCAATAGACTGTGAAACCACCTTTAGCAGCAATAACTTACAGTAATGGCTTTCTTTATAGCTTTTTAAGTTTCTCACATCATGATGGTTCATTGAGTTTTGCTGGCATTCATTTATGCACGGCTCTCCTAAAGTCCCACCACAGCATTTCAATCAGGGTGAGGTCCGGATTTTGACTGGGCCATTACAACACTCTGATTCTATTCTTTTTCAGCCATTCTGTTGTAGATTTGCTGGTCTGCTGGCGATCATTGTCCTGTTGCATGACCCAGTTTTGTCCAAGCTTTTGCCATCAGACAGATGAACTCACATTTGACTCTAGAATAGTTTGGAGTTTATGGTAGACTCAATAACTGCATGGGAACCAGGTCCTGCAGCCCCTCCACCACTGTGCCTAACAGTTGGTATGAGGTGTTCTAAAATACTGTTTGGTTTCCCTAAACACCACACTGTGCTTTATGGCACACCATCTCCACTTTGGTCTCGTCTGTCCAAAATACATTGTTGTGGTTTGTCCAGAAGCAAACCTTCTGTCATGTTCTTTTAGAGAGAAGAGGCTTTCTCCTGAAGGCCTGTAGAGTCTAAAAAGTAGCTCTTGCATTTTTTTTTCCTTTTTGCAATTTCTCTTTCTGCTTTCATAGAGGTGGTCACACTTTTTGATGATTAATTACTCAAGTGCATTTGATTAGCAGCACTTACCTTAATTCCTATAGAAGTAGTAAGGATTTACTTAGTTTTTCACAGGGCTGCACAGAATCATTTTTTTTCCTCATGATTGCAGATATTAACCCAATTTTGTGCCGCTGCCTTCAAGCTAAAATTGTCTGAAAATGCAGAACTGACCTCAAAGAACTACATTTTTATGGGTTTACAAAGAAAAAGAAAATTTTAACTGATGAACTACCATGGACTGCTTTAGCTGTGCCCACAAGTTCACTACTGTCTAATTTGACTGCATAAGCTCATTGCGTTTAATGCGTTAAATATTTGATAACAAGTATGCAGAGTAGTTGAAGAAGTAAAAACTATTCTTGAATTTGGAGCATGTATCTCTAAGTGACCTTTCAAACACAGCCATTACTAGCAATGTTTAATGCATGCTGCCTTGCTCACTCTCACTTTTCAGATCTTGAAAAGAGAACGCAAACGGAATCCAGCTATTATTAGAACTCCCTTCAGGCTCCTACCCTTCAGCTGCTCGAATCTCACGCTCTCCAGATATCCAACCACCACAAGACTATGCCTCATACGTTTACCCTAACATGACCTCTTGTCTTATTGGGCTCTGGGCCAGAAACTATAAAAGCAGTGTGTTCCTTCTCGTCATCTGCTGGCAAAACAGTGGTTGTAACTCTTTGTACCCTCAGGCAGCAGATCACCAGTGGAGCGGAAATGTCTAGACACAACGTTCTGTGCGGTCATGTACGTGCTGAGATTTCTATAGTGCATGAGGGTCTCGTGCTGGAATGCCTACTGGGTAGAGTTACTGAACTTGACCTCATCGCCAGCTTTAGAGTAGACCCAGTGACACAGAGCAGCTAACTTTCTATGCTTAGTTTCTTTCCCTAATCATTTCTCCTTTCGTCCCCCACAGCTGTAATCAGCTGCACCATGGGGAAAATACATTGATTGATACAATCACTTCAGTATGCCTAATTAACTGACAGCATAAAATAAAACACTTTAAATTTGAATTGTTTTCTTTATTGTCATCTGGACTGCATTTACACTATTTACAGCTGCAAAATGTGTAGCTATAAAAATAATTCTTTACATACTGTATGATTAAAATGGATCTAATACAATTAAAAAAAAGAAATGTTCACGTGAAACATGCATGGACCCAGGGCAATTTGTTCTCATATGGCACAGTGTAACAAAAGTTCTGAGACCTTGCCTTAGTGGATCACAAGCTGACAGAGAACCTAAACATGACAGTCACTGAGGTCTAATAAGACTTGCCTCAACTGTCTAAAAGCATTAAACCTCCCACCAAGGCAGGAAAATGCTACAATGGCTCATTGTGAAATCTCAGAACTTGGACTATTGTGTGTGCTGTAGGTTCCATCATGTATCACCCTTTTTTACTCTGTAATTAATGCAAATCACAACATAGAAAAGAGTGGATTACATTCAGCCTGGTCCAGAAAACTGATGTTTAGGAGTGTGAATATTGCGATTACATTTTTGAAAGGTTGAAAATGTCAAACAAAAAAAAAACAAAAAAACAAACAAAAAAAATCCCAAAGAAATGTTCATGCACAAAATCCCTCAAAGTCATGCATCTGTTCAAATCTACAAACCAACAGCATTACAGTACAGTAAAATATAACAATGTGCAACATGAGTATAAACACTTCAAGTATTTCAATAAAATGAGCTTTTGGGTGAAACTGAAGTAATAAAGGCTGAACAACAGGTGCTTCCTGTTTGCTAAATACCTCCACATGTCCCTCATTAAACTTTAATGAAATGTCTTCAACACCAATATTTTCTGTCCACTCACATTCTATGCTTTTATTAAACACCCATAACATGCTGGGTAATGCTTGCCCGCCTCCTCCTTGAGAATGTCATCACGCACTCCCCATTCAATTAGCGTAGTTCAGCAACACTGGAGCAACATCACCAAAGTCAGTGAAGGTATTGTAATGAGTATCCTGTTAATAGCTGTTTTTGATGTGTACATTTTCCTCATGAAAAGCCAAAAACAAGGATAACAGCTGCAGAAAACATCAACAAACTACTGCTAAAAACAGGCTGAAATCAAACAGGCCACCTTGTGTTCTCTAGTCTGAAGAGGATTCTCAGCGTGAAAAAGCAAAGTCTAGTTCCCAGCTGCACTGGCCAAAGATGACATGGGAATATATAGACATATTCTGGAGGTGTCGTCGTATGCAGGTTAGGATTAGCTTCTCACTTGGTCACCTTATAGCTGCTCAGATCTAAGGGCTCTTTGCTGGGTACGCACCAGTCATCTGCTTCTTGGATAATTTTGTAGTTCTTCAGAGCAGTTTTGTTGTACACCGGCAGCCTTTCGATAGAATCTGTGGACAGTGCCTGGAGGGATGAGATGACAAGATGTAATTACAAATGGCCCGTCTCACCTGCGCCAGCTCTGCAGGTCTGCAGAGTTGGGTTCACGCTTGTCAAAAGGCACAAAGCGAGGCAGTTTCTGTTGGTTATGTGCTGCAGACTTTCAAACTCCCGGCTTCTTGTCACAGTTTCATGCATGATCACCCTGCTTGGCTCACCTTCAAATAGATGACAGCGTCTGTGCCATAGCCCTCCATGGAATAGAGCTGCAGGTCCCCCTGGAAGTACTTGGCGTAGAGACGAGAGATGGGTAGACCGTAGCCGAAGCCAGCCTGCACAGAGACAAGGGAGATCAAGGGTTTAGGAAGGCTTTGTTCTGTCACACTGAAAGCAGCAGCACTCATCTATGGAACAAAACATTTTTTGTTAAGTCTGCTTTGTGCATTGTAGGTCAATCACCTTTTGAGAAATAAAAAATATTCCAGTATTCCAATCTTTAAATAGACAGTCTAAACAGTTTGACGCTTGGAGGTTATACTGAAAAGCTGAATAAAAGTATCTTTTCACCTACTAAATAAGCATATGTTGTTTGTGCAAAGAAATCACCATTTTAACTTACCAGCGGAGGCCGTTTCTGGTCTCCCATTTGTGGAGCAGGAGCAGTAGAGTACATGTAGCTGAAAAGGTTCTCGATCCTACGAAATGGGACACCGCCACCCTTGTCACTGACCTAGACCATGGGCAGGGGTAAAAAAAAAAAAATTAAAAAAAAATAGTGGTGGGACAGAGCAAAAGGGATGAGCCTGCATGTTATGAACACTTGGCCCTCAACTTAAGCGTGGAAGTTAAATCGCTTTGGTTTGTGGACTCCACATAATACAAAGTTGTGGTGCAAGCGTTGGATGGCCTGTGTTTGTCCAAAGTTGCTGCTAGTAGTGAAGCTAGCTCATGGAAAACATAATAATCCATCCATTTTCTAATAGGAAACATAATAAGAAGAATCTAATTCTGAGAGCTGAGACCAATAAGATTTCGTTTATTATGGTATGTCACTTGCAGTCAAGTGAGTAAGAGACAAAAAGATCTGACAATGTCTCGGTGACACTTGGGCATTGAGACAACATTTATAGGCTCTGAGTATGAATGCACACAGCCCAAGGTGCTAATCTTATCAGAGCTTGGTAGAGCCGCTTGACAGCAGGCTCTGTGCTTAATTGAGGGTGAAGTCATTACATAACAGGTTTAGAGAAAGATGTGAGTGGACACATCAAAATAGGAGGCAAATTTATGTAGTGTGGGCAATTATAACGTATTAAATACAAAACTGGTGCAGTGACAATAAAAGTTATGAACTTGGTGAAAGCGTTTTGCTTTTACAAGCTTCATTAACTTTGCTTTATTGTGCTGGTCCACAAACACAAAAATACCTACGTTCCCACTGACTCCTACAGGCAATTTAAATGCTTTAATCTCCCTGCTGTTAATATATTGAAACATCATGGGAGAAAACCCCTGGGAGTAACATGCGAGAATACATCCAGTACAAGAACAAGATTAAGTTTACACCAAGAACAATGTTTGATCTTCCTCTTTCCTACCACATTAAAGACCTTATCTGAACTCAGTCTAGCTGTAGAGGTCACAAGCTGTGCAGACTTTAAAGCACTTTGATATCCATTTGTGATTTTAAGATACTGACTCACTCTTTCTGGATTCTCTAAATGTGACCACAAGATGATGGTTCCATTTTAAAGTGGCAGTCCATCAAAAAAATCATGGCATTTTTTTTTTTCCTCTGTAATGCCATTTATCCATCTAGATTATTTTGATCTGAGGTGCCCAGTTTTGGCAACATTGGCTGGAGAATTGGCTTCCCCTTTTAACTTACAAAAACTAAATGTCACTTACTTTAAAGTGCTCAAAATGACAAAAAAAAAAACACATGATCAAAGCTGCAGTAGGAACATGTGATTCCAAAAATTAAAATCTGGTTGCTCAAGAAAATCCAAAGTTTATAGTGAACAATTTTATTTAGGGATAATTCTCTTTCCAATGTCTACATCTGCCATCAAAAAGTATGCTGCAATCCAACATTACAAACTCAGGTAAGTGAGTATGCAATTAAGGTTCACATCCTGTCATAAGCACAAAAAAAAAGCACCTTCAGCTGCTACCTTGCATTTCCTCCAGGGGTCACCACAGCAGATGAATCCACATTGGTAATTTGGCACAATTTTTAACACAGGATGCCCTTCCTGACAACGCTCCCATGGTGGGAGAGGCTAGTCCCCACCTGGGCTTGAACCAGAGACTTCTCACGACACTATCCTGTCACAAGCACCAGACTCATTTTTATATCCCTGAAAAGTGGGGATATGATGGAAACATCAGCGCTGCTGCAAATCCTTCATGTCATCGCGATAGCACAAAAACCATTTGAATTCTGGCTCAGTGATAGACCTCACGAGATGTAGAACTGATTAGATTTTCAGCCATTCTGAAAGTACAGCTTTGCCACTAGGGGGCATTGTCTGTAAAACATTTTATTTCTCTCTTTAACTACTTATCCGATCTGCACAAAACAAAAATCAAACTGATTATATACTTTCGTGGTAAAACCATGTCGTGTCTGCCACCATTACTGTCATGTCTGTCACTACTACAGTTATTGGTTAAAAAAAAAAAAAATTTACAGGGAAATTATGGAATTATGGAAACTTTAAGAACTGACATATGCAGCAGCATTCAACTAATTTAAGTTAAAAAAAAAAAAAAAGAAAAGAATAAAAAACATAATGACCATGGGCTCTGGCCTCACATAACATCAAATGGGGGGCCAGTCAGGTCAGCATCTTTCAAGAAATTGGGGTTTTTCCAGAGGTACATTTAGTGGTCACACGGTGATCGTGAGGAGCTAGTTTATTTTATTGATTTTCTTTTTTTTAAACTTTATCACTTGATAAAGATGATTTTTCTAGCTCATTTCAATTTCTACAAAGGTGAAATAGCTATTTTTTATTCTTCAAGTCTTGTACAGTCAGGTTTTCTTTGCACTACATTCCTTACAACAGAGAATGTTCACCAGTTGATGGTGGTGACATGCTAAGAAGAGCCACAGAGGATGAGTACGGTGAGCTGATTAAGATCACCAGAACACAGCAAGTGTAGTCTGATGTGCTTCATGGAGACATGCAACATTACAATGGGAACGCTGCCACACTAGCACTTTCTGAACCACTACCTGGCAAAAATACGATAATCTGAGTGGTACGAGTAGTTGTGGATGGATGGATGGCTTAATCCCAGACACAATGTAATGAGGCATCGTTTCTGTGGCCTGAACTGAACTGCTAGCTGTGGATTGGGCCTACACTATTTTTTGAGGGAATCGGTCATTGCTATTGCTGCTTGAATCCAGTTTGAGCCAACACCAATGTTCCCTCTAAGCTGCACGCTTGCGCAATCGCACACTGCTGCCGCATTCTCCGCTCACAGCAAATCTATGCAGCGCATAAAATAAAACCCTACCTGAACTGTAAATAAAACAAACACATAACAATTTATTCTGTACCATTTTGCAATGCAACTCAGTGAGTGACAGGTGGTAACAAGCGGTAACTACAGTAAAACAATGACTAACATTGTCCAGCCAATGATATGATGCAGTTCACACATATTTACTTACGCAGCCAATCAATGTCATTAACAACGTTTTACGCGTACGTGCCGCTGTTTTGCAGGTTAGCATATAGCTAATGGTGCGGTGGAGTTAAGAGAGGTAAATGCTGCCAACCCCTTATGGTGAAACAAACGGACAGTGGCACATCCACTCACCAAGCCAAAGTAAAAAAGAAATGTGGTTCTTTTAAGATGGAATGGCTATCAGAGTATGTGTGAACAGAAGAACAAGAGGTGAAACTGGGTGACATATTTTCTTTTTCAAGTGAGAAAGGGCTGCTCTGCAAAACATGCTGCGAAGCCAAAGTAGCAAGCGAGTTTTCGCTGTCTAATTATGCATTTTACAGACAAAGAGTTACAGGAATTTACACTATCACATGCTTGTGCTACAGCACACATCTCATTGTGCAAAATGTGAATGTTTTAATATGAACAAAATTTGATCTCTGAAAGGTGTACATGTCTCAATTCTTCCAGATCAGGACCCTCACCCTGACATACAACATACTACACAGCTCATGAAAAACAAGATTTGTGTCTTTTTCATTGTAAGTGGGCCAAATCACTTATAACAAAAGTAATCTAACGGAAATTACTCCTGTAATTTGATTCTTTTAATAAGCCACATAACTTGTTATAATCTCAGGTTTCGGACAGGTGTGATACTGGTGTGGCTACAGTATGCCCATCTGATGTTGCTCACAGTGGTCCACGGAATTCTCAGGGAGTTTGTGTGCATGCTCAGACACATGAAAAATTAGGGGGAACACTGGTCAACACCCCCATTTGGATTCCTCCATCAGCTGACACAGGTCATTCACATGACTGTGGCTGTAATTTATGGATCCTGACAACCCTCTGTGCTGCTAACCAGACATGCAGTTGAATGCTTTCTCCATAATCTTTTAGCTTTGGTGCCATAGGGACAGATGTGGAGGGTCTTTGCCATCTCATACCACAGAGCCTGCATTCATTTATGACTTGAGCTCCTTGTTGTATCATGTTGAATTTTGATTTTTGAGCTCTTCACTCTTGTATTTCCCATTTCTGCTGTAACACCAGTTTCCTGACTTGTGAGCTAAATAAAGCATTTCTTATTTTATCAGTTACAGTTGGCAGGTGTAGAGTGAGTATAGAAAATAGATCCCAACATGTAAATGGGTGGAGCTGGCTGACTTTTTCCAGAAGTATTGTTCGTTCTTTGAGCTCCAGTGCCATTTAATTCCATTATGGTCAATTCAAGGCCAACACCTCCTGAAACTGGGAAACTCATACCAAACCAATCTAGATGGATAAAAAGCACTATAGGCAAGAGCAAATCTGATTTTGGGTGAACTAACCATTTAAGGATTTTGTAGATTGCAACTCACCTTGATCGACATGTCCTCGCCTCCAAGAGACACCATGACTTTAATAGGTGGAAGGTCGTCGCTGCTTTTATGAGTCTCTATGGTAGCCCTCATAGCGTTCTATAAAAAAAAAAAAAAAAAAGTCATGTTATAAAACTCATTTTCCAAGCTGATTTTGAGTATGAAGTTCATTCATCCACATGTCATTTGAAAAAGGGTAGTTTGGTGTCCTACCTTGAAGAGCTCAAACAGCATGTGATACAGGTGAGAGGGCACATAAACAATGCTTATTGGCTGATTTGCCTTTTTCACTGTACAGGATAGGAAAAAAACAAAAACAAAAAGATAGTGAATTTCTTTATTCCATCCACTTCATTTACAATTTATTATTCTCACCACTCATGGGTGATTTCCATTAGTGGCAATTACTCTGCCGCACTCTGGTTTTACACTTTGCGTGGATGGAGAGGAAAAGGTCTGTGTGTCAATATTGCCTGATGTGGTCAGCTGAGCTCGCTTAACCATCACTTCAGACACTGTGCTATAATTAGAGGCCTCTCAGGCCCATCTGGTTACATAAAAGCACTCACACTGCACGCACATAGTGGAGGCTTGGGTGCCTTTGCTGTTTATTGAAATCACTTCATTGCATTAGTATGAGTTTTTACTCCTTAGGGCTTATGCACATAAGCATTTAAAGATTTTTCATACCTTGGTAAAAACAAAGCTGATGGTCAATGTGGACTGTGCGACACACTTCAAGTCCTAAATATTTTTAATCTGAGAGGATTAACTCAGTGTAAACTTACGGTTCATCTCCTGAAGTACGAGCTCAGGGGAGCAGAGGTAGTACTGGTCACACAGCATCTTGGCACTGCTAAAGGCATCTGAGAAAATAAAGGGAGATCACAGAAATCAGAAGCTATAATTACAAAAATAACAGGAACTTGGTGTTAAAGTAGAAACATTAGTTTTAAAATGGCAGAATAAAAAATAAAGGGCAACAACTGTTTTATAACCTTTAAGTCAATTCTCTAGCCAATTTAAATTTACCCTTATTGTATATTTACCCTGGACTACATCTCCAACTTTACAGTGAGGATCAATGCTTCCAATGGTGTTTGGGTGGACAGGATTGGTGGTACCATCAAAAATTAGAGCTGCAGAGAGAAAGCAAAAGGAGTGTTCAAGTCTTCAGTTCAGTCAAGTTAATCAATAATCATTACTAGGTAGCATGCAAAACTCCACAAATACTATATATTTTGGTTCTGATGCCAAGATTATCCAAAAAAAAGAAGTATAAAAAAATCTTTTCTATAAAACCCAAATTTTCAACATGACAAAGTAAGCTGAACCTTGTGCATTCTTTTTTTTTAAAGGACAAAAAGAAGAAAAATTATAACTTAGAAAAACTATGTATTTAAAGTACATGTAAATGGCACCAAGAGTATGGCACAAAAAAAACCAATCTCAGAGTGGACCTACAATGCTCAAGCTCAATAAATAGCACTGGATGATTGCAGTTCAAAATAGTCCTTGCTTACCTGATACTGGGCCTTAGTGCCCCAAGAAGTGTACTACAAAGATTAATGTGTTAGTGAGCCATGTTGAGCTTAAAGTCAAGAGTTTTCAGTGTCACAAAACTGGCTCTTTTAAACGGTCAACGGGGTAACTTAGTTTTGGAAGTGCCACGTTTTTACTGATTTTATTTACAGCATGCCTCTCTGCTCAAGGAATAGATTTTATATATGCTGTAAAGTTACAGGAGCACTCGCTGTGCATCGCACTAGACTTTGCAAGTTGGCCGTGTAGACAAAAATTCTGAAATGTTTGGTCCCAATCAGCTGCCAAGTCTCTCTAAAGTGCAGATGTCAAGTTAGAAATAAACAGCAGCACAGAGTGGGCACCGACCACACACACCCACCCATCCACACACCCACACCCACACCCACACCCACACACCTTTTGATGATCAGGAATTTAGCAGTAAAATAGATGCTTATGCTTCTAAAGATCACCAATTTTCTGCAGTATTGTTGTCTTGTCTTGTTTGCAGCAACAGTGTCGCATATTATATTTTGATGTCCTTTATGATCACTAGCATCTGTTCCTCTGATAATGTCTGATTGGAGTAGGCGGTGCTCAGATCATACATTTTGTGTGGAAGGGGAGTTCAGATGGTGCATAAAACATGTGAATGGGGCTTCTGTGCTCACAGCCAGACCTGTGAATCTGAGATGACCGTATAAAGGGACATCCCCCCCAAAATGACAGATCCAAGAGTAGAAAAAAAAGTTGTCTGAAATTCAGTGTTTAGAGCAATCTGAAGCCTGAGATTTCTCAAGGATTACTTGAACATGCACCGACTCAATCACCTAAACTTTGGCCATATTGAATGTGAGCATCCACCTCTGTAACAATTTACAGATAAATAAAATAAATGCATAATATCGCCACATTAATTCAGACACTCAAGAACAAAAACACAAATAACACTTGAAGTTTTGAGAATAAATAATTGAGCACAATATGCTGTACAGCTTGTCAGTTAAGATAACTACAACATGCAGAAACCTGCATGCATGTTTAAAAAGTCTCAAGACAAGTTATGCAGTTAATAAAGCATAAATACTTCTTTTCACGGAACAGTAACTTTGAAGCATTACACCATCAGATCAGTGATATGCATCAACAACCATTGTTCCACATGACTGATGATACTTCCAGGAGCCCTCAATAACAAATAGAACTCTAAAGAGCATAATATCATGCCAGAGCGACAAGCAAAGTAGTAGAGTATTTATAAGCACTTTATACAGGATAAATAAGCAAAAAGGGAGATCCATACAGAACAGTGTGCATTATTCTGAAAAATGTAAAATCATTAATTGGTAAATGATTTTGCCTAAAGCAGAAAGAGGAGATAAAGTCTTGTGTCAGAGTCCAGCTCAAGAACATTGAGATGTAAATTAAATGGGAGGCTTGAAGCTGCAAATCTATGATTGGTAGACACCTCAAACTACTATCTGATGACCACTCAGTAAACTCATCTGTTTACTTTCCCTTGCAATTGTGTAATGAATGCAGCATAGTATATATACACACACACAAACACACTGCATTATTAGGTTCACCTGTCCAATTGGCTTTTAAAACACAAATACTGATCAGCCAATTACATGGCAGCAACTCAGTTCTTTTAGGCTTGTAGATAGGGTTCAGATGACATGCTTAAGTTCAAATTGAGCATCAGATTGGGGAAGAAAGGTGATTTAGGTAACTCTGAACATGGCATGGTGGCTGGTGTCAGCAAAACTGGTCTGAGCATTTCAAAAACTGTATCTATTGGGATTTTCCACTCACAGCCTTCTCCAAAAAAGAGAAAATGTAGCAGTTCTCTGTTCAGAGGAGCACAGCAAAACTGCTTTGGGTTGATAGGAAGGAAACAGTAACTCGATGCACAAC
>VUQH01088628.1:0-10515 GCA_015106775.1 Etroplus canarensis | reverse complement strand
CCCTGACACTCGTCTCCACCCACTCCACCCTGCCTGGATTCTCTTCTTCACCTCTCTTGTGCTCTGTCTGTTGCTTTGGATAGTTGATCCCAGGTATTTAAACTCATCCACCTTCACCACCTCTACTCCTTGCGTTTTCACAGTTCCACCTGCCTCCCTCTCATTTATGCACATCTATGCTGTCTAAATATAAATTGTTATATAAACTTATTATATAAACTTCATGCAAAGAATCACCAGTGAAATTTGATAAAAGCCACTCAACCATTTTTACTGACTTTGCCCCAAAATAAGGTTTTAAAAAGCCCCACCCCAAGGAAGTACCACCAGCTTTTGGGAAACCCAGAGCTACAGTAAAGTCCTGCACACTCAATCAAAACAACAAGCATGTGCAAGAAAAAGCCGATATGAAAAAGATGTGACGAGTATTATTTGCAGAGTAAAAGCCAAATAAAAAAAATAGTACAAAACAGTAAATTTGTCAGTACTTGCAATTTACTTTCTGTTGCTATACAACATCAAAATTATTAAACATACATGTGAGCAAAATTATTATAGTTCTTTAGTTTTCATTATTTTAATGTTTTATTTCCAAATCAGTTTTGTTTAAACTGGTTTCCCCAGTTTAATTTTGTATTATTACTGTTTGTTTAAAGATTAGTTTCTGTTATTCTCAGTGTACATTTCAGGTTGTTTGTTTTTTCTATATACAGTATAAAACAAGAGCGGTATTAGGTGAAACCTATTGCAACACTGGCTGTCACCCATAAAACTGAAAAGAATTTCAATCAGCATAGTCAAAAGAAGATAGCCATTTCCATCTACAGTAAGCTGTTGTTGGCTGCATGCCTCTGTTCTGGAATACTCACCTTCTAGAGTCGTGGGATTCATTTGCTTGTAGAACCACCTTTAGGAGCAGTAACTCAAAGTAATGGTTTTCTGTATGACTCATCAGTCTCTCATATCATTGTGGAGGAATTTTGACCTACTTCTTTTTCTCTTGTTGCTTCAGTTCATTAAGGTTTGCTGGCATCCATTTCTGCACAGCTCTCTTGAGGTCCTACCCCAGCATTTGAGGTCTGGGCTCTGACTGGGCCATTTGTAGATTTGCTGTTGTGCATAGGATAATTGTCTTATTGCATGACACAGTTTCAGCTAAGATTTAGAGGCTTGAGCTCATTTGACGCCAGAACACTTTTGGTACACACAGGAGTTCAGCAACTACAAGGTGCTCAGGTCCTGTGGCTGCAAAACAAATCATCACCCCTCCTCCACCATGCTTGGCAGTTGGTATGAAGTGTTTGTGCTGATATGCTGTGTTTGATTTTTACCTAACATGGCACTCTGCATTATGGCCAAACATCTTCACTTCAGTGACACTGTTCCAGAAGTCTTGTGATATGTTCAGATATAACTTAACAAAACCAAGCCATGCGCTTTTGGGAGAGAAGATGCTTTCTCCTGTCAACCCTTCCCAACAAGCCATACTTGTTCAGGATTTTTTAAACTGTATTGTCATGAACTTTAACATTTATCATTCTAACTGAGCCGTATAGAATCTGAGATGAAGTTCTTTGGTTTTTTGCAGTTTCTCTAAGCATTGCACGGCCTGACCTTGGCCAGCATGAATTTGTTGGGACTTGAATTTGCTGTTAACTCCTGCTTTTATAGCAGTGGTTACACTTGATTGCTTAGCGCTTGCTAAGCAATCAAGCGCATCTGATTGGCAGCACTCTGCTGCTACCTACCCTCTTAATTTTTATGGAAACAGTAAGGGTGCACGTAGTTTTTCACACTGCATTAAGTCCTATGAAACATTTTTATTTCACATGACAGTATGTGGACATGGAAAATCAGAGACGGGGAAAGCTTCCGCAAAACCCCAGTAGAGAACAAAGCAGACATCAGTGACAGTCAATATGTCATTAAGGTAGAAACAGCATGAAAGGAGGAACTGGGGAGAAGGTGGGTTGCAAAGCTGCTTGTAGATGAGCAGCAGGGCAGGCTAAAGGGGCTCAAACAGCATGCCCTATATAAGACTGCATACTGGTTATATAGAAGCGTATCATATAAGCCATGCCAAATGTGGGCTCGCTTAGAGATCACTGCACCTGTGTTTGACTTTGTGGCCTGCCTGAGCTAATGGTATGCATTCATTCTTAAGAGACCTGGCTTTGTGGGTTAGGAAAGAAAATGAAAAAGTGAAAAATGCACCTTTAAAGCTAATTTCTAAACAAACACTGTATGTTAAAGCTGTCTTAGCACACAAAAATACACGAAGAGGCAGGTGTCCCCTTGAGTGTTTATTACATGCCAATGACACTTTGTGTTTGTATCTGAATTTGTTTACTTTGACTGAAACTAGGCAATTGCTCTACAATTAGTTATATTTTATTAAGTATACACAAGAGGCCAATATGTTAAATTAAATGAAACTTCCCTGCTAAAAAATTCTGAGCCTCATGCTGTAAAGCACCTTCAGTACTAACATTGATTTGCAGTAAAGAGTTGATGCAGTTTGAAAGTCCCTATAAAGTCACCTCCACCTCTATCTTCATCTTGATGACAACATAATCAGACACTCTCTGCTTCTTGTTTTGTTCCTCCTGTCCTGATGAACAGAAGCACACCCTCTGTGAATGATTCTCTGGAAGCTTGCCACACATGGTTTTGAAAAGAAATGCCTTCGTCAGGGAACACAGTGTCCCGGTCAAATCTCTCATTACATAAGCAACGGCTGTGTCAGTACAGTTGGGATTGTCCTTATAATGCCAGCCCATCCTGCTCCTCAATCAAAACATTATAGTTTACACAGTTTATAGCTGTATGTGGAAAGGGAAAAAAAAACAACCCGAGGCAATATCCCAGTGAAATGTCAGAAATCAGCATCACAAAACATCACAACACAGATCACTTTTAACCACCTCACAGAAGAAGATAACAAGCTGATTCCTGCTAGACGTTATCAAAACAAGTATTAGTCATGTTGTTTTCAAGTGTCAAGTTGTTAATCGTTTATTGCACCATATCAGGTCTCTTGCGTCATTCTAAGGTATTTTAAGCGCCTCTGATAGAAGCTGCCCATTAGATAAACACAAAATAACAATAATTTGTTTTTGCAAACAGATGAGTTTGGGATTTGCTGGCAGTGCTATCTGGATTTAGACATTTAAATGCATTAAAGTGATTATCACCTTTCATGCAAAAAATTAAAATCCCCCACTCATAGTTAAATTTGTTGGATCATTTGAAAGAGAATACAAGAAGCCAACAATGCAACGGTTAACTGATGGAGCTCCCACTGGTAAAGTAAAAGCCTTGTATAGCAGCAGATTTGATGCATTTCTGTTTGGAAATGTGGGCAATCAAAAAGCAAAAGCTACGCATTTTTGCTTATTTTTTAGTTCATTTCATGTCTGCCCATGTTTTGCACTTCACTTGAGACTAATGTCAGAAGTAGGATTTGCAAAGGCTGCAGTCAGTGATGTGTCTAATCATCCTCATTCTAAGCACACCCGAGGGAGGCTAGATTTGTGCTTCTTCCATCCCCTCATGATTTACTTAATTTTATTTCAAGGGACACACATAAGCTTTACGGCAGTAACCTGTGAAATTTCTTCTCAGTATCTTCTGTGCTTCTCTAACATGCATGATGTGTTGTTTTCCTGATGTCTCATCCATGATATAAAGGCAGTCAGTTAGACCTGTGACCTTTCTGATTTTGATGGCCAGGGTTATTCAGCTTTTCCTTATAGTTTGTTCTTTTTTATTGGCTCAGTCAGTCCTTTTGAAAATAGGCTATGTGTTCAAGTACTACTCTAGCAGTACTCAGATACAATTTTGACCTACTATAGATTCTATATTTTCCATTTTACACTTCTTTATACAAGCACTTTACTACATTTCAGAAGAAAATGTTTGGCAAAACATGGCTACTACTTACACTTTAATATAATGTAAGCAACAAATTACAATATGTCTGTCAGACCTGCTGTTCCAGCTTCCCCTCCCTAGACAGGAGTTCTCTCTCCTTTCCTCCTGCTTTCCCTTTGTCGGATTTCAGGAGTGGTTTCAGGCGTGCCAGAAGGCCAGACATAAATCTTCCAATCACCTTCAGCTGCTGCAAGCTCATATACCTGTTCTCAACTCTCCCATAATGCCAGATGGTGGACTCTGGTAATAAAAGTCAGTCAGGTTCGTGCCAGACTTTCTGAATATTGTTACGTGCTTTAGCCTTTTTGTCTAATCTCGCCTCTCCTCCTTTCTTTTCCAATTTTTCGGACCTGCTCCTGAACATCTCCAGCTTCAAAGAACCTTTTGTCACTACTTTTCTGGATACCACCATGACCCACTAACTGCTTTAGGTCTCTTGACTCTGGTTCCCTTCTTCTCCTCTTTGCTCAGTCTGATAGAAACTATCCACTGAGCTCCCCATACACTGGAGGAATTAAAGACTTTAAGACTCTACCAAACCTCAGTCTTGGTCAAAAGTTTGTTTGAATGGCTGCAATTCTGTCTTGGTTTTTGTCCTACATTTGGGTTTAGTTTGCTCCTGACAACTTCAGGCTACATTCCACACTGATGCACTTCCAGACAAGATTTTTACATAGATTCAGATCTCAGTGCTGAAAATACAGTATAATAAAACAGTTGCAATGATCCAAAGGCATATAGGTGTAGAGTTCAGACAGATACGTGCATATACAGCATTACTTGGCAAGGAATAAGTAAGAGGGGGACGTTGTGAGCTGATGTTTTGAATTAAAAAGTGTTTTATAGTTTAAGTATTCATACCGCAATGTTGGCTCTTCTTGTTTACTTTTGTCAGCCTCATTAGCATAGTTAAAATGTGCAGGAGTCCTAAAATCATCCTAACTTGTTTTGAATGAACAGAAGGTTTCGATGGCAGAGGAAAAATCTTGCTGACACACACCTGAGCAATTAAAGGGGTCTATAAATCAAAATTAATTCATTCATTCATGGCTGCCACTGTGCAGTTCTCTCTCTCTCTCCCTTGTATCCTTGCTTTCTGCTTTCTTCTTGTCTTCTCCCTCTATGTATTTCCTCACCACAGATTGTTCTGGAGGCATGACAGTCACTAGCAGCAACTGTGTTGTGTTGTCTATCTAGACCCATCACTGCAGTAGTTAAGGATTGGTTCTTCTATTCCATCCTTACTAGACTGTTATATTGGGTTGGTCTCATTGTTGCCCCTCTAGTGCACCTTTTGTTGATTCCATTAACACCAAAGCAGCTGAAACTGATTAAAACACTCCACACAGAAAGACCCCAGTGGACTTCAGACCGGGACCTCCTTGCTGTGTGGTGACAGCACTAACCACTGCACTACCATATTGCCCAGGAACCTATCCACAGAGGGCAAAATTACATGTTGAACCAGGCGATTAAAGGGATTTGGAGGCTATGGGGATTGACTCCTTTTATGGAGCCAGCATCAAGTGGCACCTTGAGGAACTGCAGCTTTTGGCACTTCCACTTTGGCTTCATTTTTCATCTCCAGAAGTTGCCTCTTGATGTGAACTGGAGATATATGCACATTTAAGCAGTTCACACCCCCCCGGAAAAAAACAAACAAAACAAAAGCAAAAGTCACCTGATTTGAAAAAGGATTGTTAACTCGGGACTTTTGTCTCCTGACTCTCACATGGGGAACCAATCAAACACAAGAGGACAGAAGAGCAAATTGTGTCTGTGTGTTGACTCAGCAGAATAAAAGTGAATACACTGTCTAAAGCAATACAGAAGGACTGAGGGTCTTACTGATCTATATTCACGTACATATTGTACTGGTGCAGGTGCCGAATTTTGTCACTTATGAGGCATTACCACTATATATCATAAACGGTAGAAAATGGTTAATTAAAAACAACCAGAATGCAATCATGTGTCTAAAAGCTGAAATTTCCTAGGGAGGTTAATCAGTACCCTTAAACCAATCCTATGCTCATCCACGGGACATAACCCTGGAGACCAGGGTTAAGGCCCAAAATCTGTCATACACGTGGAGATCAAAAGAAACATAAAAGGAAAAAACAAGGACAACACATGGAGCATGCTAGGAATTGTTGGCAAACACAAGAAATTAGGTATATCTACTAGCCATACTGATTGCCTAATGGGAGATAGGGTTTTTTCCATTTTTCTCAGGTACATGGACACAAGAAACAACTTCCACAGAGCAAGTGAGGGTGCTTTTCATAATCGTGTCCAACAGTCTCCGTTTCTAGTCAGTCAGATTAAATACAGTTCCAGAGCTTTGAGACTAAATCTGGGCTGGCAAAAGTCAACATTTTAGGCTTTATAAAATGCCAGAATAGCTTGGATGCTATGAGAAAAAAATATGGATTTAAAACTGAAACTGTATTAGCATTAACATGGCCATGTGTATCTGTGCCTTAAGCAGGTGGGTGGGGCTTCAGTTGGTAGGAATACCAGCTCTTTTTGACATCATACAGAAAAAATGAAAACAAAACAGTCTGAAACAGAATCTTTTAACTGATTGAGATTACTTGTGCATACAGTATGCTGATATTGTTATTCCAAATTGTGCTTGTTTAATAAGCATCCACAGTTGTAACAGTATACACTCACCAGCTAATTTTTAGGTATACCTGTTCAAATGCTCCTTAACACAAATATCTTATCAGTCTATCACATGGCCACAACTCAGTGCATTGAGGCATGTAGACATTTCAAGACAGCCTGCTGGAGTTCAAACCAAGCACCACAATGGAGAGGAAAGCGTGGCGTGGTTGTTGGTACAGCCAGGCTGCTCTGAGGATTTCAGAACCTGCCGATTGTCATGGCCTTCAAAGGGAGCAAGGAAAGAGGACCCAAACTACAGGACTCCAGGACTCAGGATAACATAAACAAAAGGTGAGCTTCAATTGCTGAATAACTCCTTAAACAAAACCAGGTCCATGAGGCAAAGTCCAAACACAGGGACATAAAGAGCAGTGAACACTCACTGGAGCAAAGAGCCACAGACGATGACTAATAACACACCACAGAGCAAAGGGAGGCAGGGGTATAAATACATAAGGACTAATGGCAAAGAAGAAACAGGAGGGAGGGGAGCACAGGTGGCAACAATCAAGGGCAGGAAGTAAAGTTGAACAAAATACCCAAAAGCAGAGTGGTTACAAAATAAAACAGACCAAATGACCGAAAACAAAAGAGAAAATATCAGGTGAATAGCAGTTCTATGTTCAAAAGTACCTTATTGATGCCAGAGATCAGAAGAGAATGGACAAACTGGTTTGAGCTGATAGGAAGGTATCAGTAACTCAAATTAACCACTCATTACAACCAAAGTATGCAGAAGAACATCTCTGAATGCACAACCCCTCGACTCTTGAAATAGACAGACTACAGCAGCACACCACACTAGGTGCCAATTATGTCAGCTAAGAACGGGAAACGGAGGCCAGAATTCACAAAGGGCTCACCAAAATTGTACAACTGAAGAATGAAAAAATGTTGCCTTGTCTGATGAGTTTTGATTTCTGCTGCAATATTCAGAGAGTAGGGTCAGGATTTGGTGTAAACAACATGAAGTCACGCATTCTTGTATCAGTGGTCCACACTACTGGCAGTGGTGGTTGTGTAATGTTGTGGGGGATATTTTCTTGGCCCACTTTGTATCATTTGCACCAGTTCAGCATCATTTAAAAACACAGCCTACCTAAATATTGTAGCTGACACCTCCATTTCATTGTGGCCACAGTGTACCCATCTTCTAATGTCACAAAGCTCAAATCATCTGAAACTGGCTATCAGACATAACAGAGTTCACTGTTCTCAAATGGCATCCTGAGTCACCAGCTCTGAAGCCAACACATCACCTTTGGGTTGTAGTCAAGTGATAGATTTGCATCATGGATGTGCAGCTAAAAAGTCTGCAGTCACTGTGTGATGCTATCATTCCAACATAGACTAAAATCTTCTGAGGACTGTTTTGGTCCTCCTCATGTCCACAACCAGTTCTTTAGTCTTTCCAGCATCTTGTTGAATCTATGCAATGAAGAATTGAGGCACTTTTGAAGGCAAAATGGAGTCCGACCTAGAACAAGCAATGTATAACTAATGAAGTGGCCCGTGGGCATGAAAGGTCCACATTAAATATTGTTTCTGCAATATTATCATTATAAAATACAGTAGGCTATAGGGCAGTCATATAATTTTGCTCACCAACACAGTATTTTGTCCCACGCTTTACATAAAAAATAATTCCGCTTATTTTCAGTTCTTTTAGAAAATGTGGGGAAAAGAGAGAAATGTTATAAGCACATGGCCTTACATTAAGCATCAGAATTGGTACAGAGAGAAAAAAATTGAGTGTGAACATTGTGCCATATTACTGCCAATAATAATGACAACAGAAACATTTATATGACCCTATGACGGATTATAACAACCTAGTTATGGTGAATAAATTCTAGTTTATTCTGCTGTATCTTGTACCTACAGGCTTATTCAAAACTAACTGGCCCTAGAGTCACATCTATTGGAAAATGCTTAACTGATCAGGGGGCTTAAGGGAGTAGTTGTTGACTACCCCCAGTACTTTTCCGCTCTCCATCAGCCTACATTCCAGCCAGTAGTCAGCTCCTGTTCCCTACTGTCAACAAACAGCTAGGCATATCAGGCATAAATGCCTGGGCATTCTGTCAGTGCCATATTGGTGGATGGGTGAGCAACTGGATGACAACAACAACTCCAGTGGAAATTTCCTCTTGCTGCAGGGCAGGGGTGATCTGTGGAGGGCTCATTAGGCAGAAATGGGGACACTCCAGATGAAAAATGCATTTAAATGCAAATAGTTGTCTTCCTCTGACAAAAGATTCACCCTGGTAAAAGTTTAAATAGTATCCATTATAATAACTCAGTTGTTACTCATTCATACTTATGATAAGTAAGATCAAAGGATTTTAATAATTAATCAAGCCCATTGCATTTTTATAGTCTGTCTGACCGGTGTAATCACTACAACATTCACACTGTGTTTAGTCCCTATTCACAAAACAACGGATAATGGCAGTGCTATGTGAATACAGATTACAGAAGATGTTCTGCTAATCAAGCCTATGAATGGTTTTGCATGGCCATTATAATCATTTTAAAAGGAAGTGCTGCCAGTGAACAATGACGTAAGTAAGGGGGAAGTGTAAATGAAAGACACAAGCAGAGGTCTGCAGTGAGCAATCTTTAAAAGGATATGTTTCATAGATCAAAAGTTTCAGCGTTTTTTTACTAGACACTGAGCTTCAGGATCTTCTTGTTAGCCTTTTGCACTGATTTGAAAACTGCTGCTTCTGCATAAAAATGTAAAGTCCAGGATGAAAGGCCAAAACAACAGGAACGCTCTTTGTCATTCTCTTTTTAGTTGGCAAGATGTAGTGTTTTAACAAAGGCAAACCACCAGTTTAGTTGGTTTTAATTGTGTACTATTTGTGTATCTAAATATTAATCTCATAAAATAAAACTGTGATTATATCTGAGGTTTTACATTTCTTTTTCCTTTAAATTCAAATAGAGCAAAAAACTAATCCTGTAGATTGGACTGTTTTTTATACTAGATATAATGTGTTGCCTTCAAGCTAAAGGTGATGGAGCAGGTCTGTTCTACTGTTCTTCTTAGATAAAAAGGTAAAGTTTGTCCAACCTCAATGATATTACAATCACGTTCTGTTATAGGAGTGCGACAACAAACATCACTCTCCAGCCAAGTGTTAACTGGAGGGTCTAATTCTCCACTTAGAACTTCTTCTTCCTCTGGCTGCTCTTGTTAGGGGTCATCACAGCAGCTCATCTGCCTCCATCCCTTGTATCCTCTTATCCCAAAGCCCATTGTGTTACGGCCAACGGCCGAGGGCTAGATTGGACCCAGGCGCAGACCAAGCACGGACTCAGACAGGTGGCAGTGAGGAAGTGTATTTTATTTACAGTGAAAGAAAGGCGTGGCGAAAACAGTGACTGTTGTACTGGTGAGGGAGGATAGGGACCGGACCGGAGCGGGCAGGTGCGCTGTAACATAAAAGACAAAAGTGAGTATGTATTGGGGTGGGTCGGGCTCAGCGAGTGAATACAGCTGGGCGTCAAACTCACGATTGCGGACTGCAGAGTGAAGTGGAGAGGTGGAGGCTGTGGAGGTCTGGGTGAGTGTCCATACGATGGAGAGGGTCCGGAGCCGAGGGCTTGCGATGGCGAGAGAGAGAGAGAGCTGGCAGGCGAGTGTAGCCGATTCGGCGCGAGGCGTGGATATGCGGCAAGGTGCAGGCTGACGAGGTTGTAGATGGCGATCTGTGAATACGGAGGTAAACAGGTGAGCGCAGGTGAGGACAAGAGAACATAGACCTGACGTGGAGCCGTACACTGACTGGCATCAGCAGACAATCTGGCGAGGGTCTGTGGGTGCGCTGGGCATAAGAACAGGCAGCTCTCAATTGCCGGCAGGTGTGACGAGCGAGGCAGCCGAGGCGGCTCCGCCCTAGG
>VUQH01088627.1:20642-36521 GCA_015106775.1 Etroplus canarensis | reverse complement strand
AGTTTTCTGTTATCTTTTCTTAAGTATTTCCTTGGTTTACTTTTGGATATGTCTCCCTGTCTGTTTTCCTGTCCTTCGTCAAGTTTGTGCTCATGTCTTGTTCTGTATGTATTCTGTTTCCTGTTTTACTTTGAAACCTGTTTAGACTTGTGCTTTGTGTTGAATTTTACTTCCTGCCCTTGATTGTTGCCACCTGTGCTCCTCTCCCTCCTGCCTCTCGTTTGCTTGTTAGTCTTTGTGCATTTATACTCTGTGTCTCTTCAGTTCTGTGTCATGTCCTCAATGTTATCTGGATCTAGAGCCTACTGTGAGAGGGTTCTGTTCTGTTTGTTTCTTGTTTGGCTTTATATCCATGGACCTTGTAACCCTTTTGGTGAGTGGCTGAATAAAGCTTTTCCAGTTTATCAGTATGTCTTTGAGTCTGCATTTTGGGTCCTCCCTGCGCTCTCTCACACGCAATCATGACCCTCTCTCATTTTCCTCATTCATCAGCTCCTCAAAGTACTCCTTTCATCTTCAACACACTCTTCACTTGGTAAAACATTTCTATCTCTATCCTTAATCGCCCTAATCTGTTGCACATCCTTTCCAGCTCTGTCTTGCCAATCGATACAAGTCCTTTTCTCCGTCCTTGTTGGCCAGCCTCTCATAACTCACTATAAGCCTTTGCCGTTGCCACTTCTCTCTTTGGTATGCGCCTGGCCTCCCAGTACTCATGTCTACTTTATCTCCCTGACTATCCCGCTTTTTCTTTGCCAGCCTCTTCCTTTGAATACTTTACTTTCTCATTCAGAATGGGATGTCAAAAGCTCCTGCAGATGCATAACCCCTACCCCCTAACACCAAACCCCTTTGCATGTCTTTGGACTGTGGGAGCACCTGGGGAGAACCCACACAAGCATGGGGAGAACATGCAAACTCCACACAGGTAGGTCTAAGCTGGTCGGCTGCTGGATTTGAAGGTGGGCCCTCTTGCTGCGAGGTGGCAATGTTAACCACTGCACCATTCTGCTGCCAGGTGTAAACTCTAGGCAGCCTAATACTTTTGTCCATATAGTGAATCACGTTAGTGAATTTGGTTACCAGTTTCTGTTAGCAGCACCTTCAGATTTTTGGGGTTTAGGCAAAACGTCTTAAAAATTATTGAATGGTTGATGAAAACAAATAAAGAGACACTAATTTTTTCCCTCAGAGCATCCAAGACTTTAGTTCATGATGGAAAAACTATCAAAATTAGTGTTTTTTGTACTTTGTGTCCGGTGGTAATTTGCTAGCTTTGGCATGCACACAATAAACTAAGATACAAAATATGACAAACACAATAACTGTTAATATCACCAGACCAGCACAGCTAGTGATTTTATAAGATCATGCTAGCTGATAATTATACACATTTGAGTTTTGTTCAGATAAAAATATCTGCCACCTGCAGATGTATTTACAGTCTTCTAAAAACAGATGTATTTTAATGATGAAATCAGACTGGGATCTAATGAACACAGTTTATTTCTGGCCATGGCACTGCACAGTGGGGAAAAATATGAAGGCAGTCGCAGGAAAATAGTTTTTTTTAATCTTAGCACTGATCTTTTTCCCATGTAATCTAGTTTCTAAGGGAGTACACAACATGCAGCACGTAATAGCCTTGCAAAAACTTTTTGTTCCGATTGCTTTGGTTGTCACTTCTCTAATGCCACTCTTGCACATACAGTCACTACACATTTTTAGTTTCTAAGGTGACTGGTCAGAAGGTTTTTCTTTTCTGCATGACTGCGCAGAGGTAAGAAAGGCAGGTCCCACATGAGCTCTAACTAGCCAAGCAGTACCCCTCCTATACTAAGCCTCATACAAAGTCATTCATCCTTCCACTGGGGCTCCATGCTAGGATATGTAGAGTCAGAATATGACTGGCAGAGCGAGAAGCAGCTTTCTCACTCACAGAGACTGAGTAAATGAAGAGCCACAATAGAGGACACCAGGGAAGGAGAGGCCACGTCCGTGCTGCCCACTCCTGACTGTAATAATATGGGTGGGCATAGTAGTGAATGGCTGCCTGGGTACCTGGGTGTCTGGCCTTGCTTTTCTTTCTGCTTCATCACACATGTCAAGAAGGACAAGAAATAAAAGGCAAGGACAGAAAGCTCAAAAGGTAGATACTGCACCACAGTGAACAAAGTAATGGATAAGAGGGTGGTGTTACTGTGTTTCCTGGATTTTCTTAAAATTTCAGGTTTTCCAAGAAAAAAAAATCAAGTGACGTTACAGAAATTATGACAAAAACCTGTTTTTCAAGGTCTACAACTCCACTCTCCCTGACCCTCACTGTGATCCTGAATCATTCTTGGACTTTGACCTGAATGTCAAACAGGGCAGTTTTAAATATGAGGAATGAGAGAAAGCTCACTAGTCCCATTGAATTACCCACATCATATTTCTCACCATGTTCAATTAATAAGGTTTATTGAATTTGTGACCATGCGTCAAGAATAATAAATACAATATTTCCTTTGAGGATCATTTGCAGATGATTTATGCTTTTGAACCGCTAAGAAATTCAAGAAAGAGGGACTGGAAGAAGAATCAATATATGACACAGTATGGTATTACTCCGTGTCAGCCTCCATAGAAAAGAAATCATTCAGGCAGATAGAGGTCTGCAGAGACTGCAGAGCTGGTAAGTAAGAGTCATGGGGGAGGGAGCTATGGAGACAATACAAAGTTTTGAAATCTTCAAAGGGAAGATGCTATGTAGGAGACTCTTTTTATCTTTAACTCAAGCTGTTGCATTTCCCAGTAATTATTCCTGATTAAAGGTCAGTTTAAATTAGTGTGTGTGCGTCTGTGTATGTCTGTGTGTGTATCCTGGCAGCTTACTGAGCTTGACCGGTTGGGGATGTTTGTTGCCACATTTCTAATGGATGGCCACATTTAAGACGCTAAGAGCTAATAAAGAGTAATGGGCCTGTGGCTTCACTGGGGAGGAGGATGAGCTATTTTGAGTTCATGAGAGAAAGCATCATCTTGGGGATTAAAGAGTATCGACCGATGAAGAGTAAACACTGCAATGTCGTGCCGCTGGCCTATTTGGTAAAGCTGTGGATAGAAGAGACGAACCCAAATAGGCCTTGCTGTTAGCGGCTGGGAAGGTCAGTGGGGATGTCATTAAAGGATGCTGAGAAGGGCCTCCAGGTGCTGCAAGGAGGTCTGATATGTCTGGAATAGTGTTATCACAGCAGAAGACTGCAAATTTGAGTGGCAAGAACTCTGGGTATCCTGGGCATCCTGCAGGCAGTGAACAGCACCTCCTTTGTGCAATCCAGTGCACATGGTGCAAGGGGAAAGGGGCTGAGAGCTTTTGGCTTTGGTTGGGAGGATGAGACAAGTGTATATCTGTGTGCCAATCAGTATTCCCACAGCCTCTCCGGAGTTTTCTAAAACATAAACTGGGCTCCTTAATGAATCTTTTCCCCTCACACTGGCCTTTATTGCGAAACGATATCATAAATCAGGCTAACTACATGGGCATTCGCAGGGTAGAGTCAGTTGGCCTCTTTGTGAGCATGGAGGGATGTTTAATGTCGAGTTAGCTCACAAAGGACAGAAGAACAAGCAGACACAAATCCAACAAAGACTTTCTGGCCACCTACTGAAGACAGCCCAGTGAGGTTAGAAATTACAGAGCAATTACATAGGAAATAGGATTGGGCACAATTAGCTGACTGATTTTTGTGCTCTATGTTAAATCTCCTCTCAAAGTGTGATCCCCAAGAAATCATGTTAACACTGCACCAAATCAAGGAGACCAAAAAAAACCCAATTAATAGAACCTTCCACACAAGCAAAGGTGATTGATGATGGGTGTTGAGACTTGTCTGTGATATTGCAGCTTGAAAATGAAGTACTGTATCCCTTTGAGTAGGAGGAATAAGAGGATGCCTCTGACAAGAAAATTAAATAAAGAAGATAAAAATAAAGAAAAGTGGATGAGAATCAAGCCAAAACACGCGTTTCACCTTCTAGGGTTAAGATACATCAATAAAAAGTTTGCAAAACCAGTAAATATAACTTTGCAGCTCAACTGTAGTCCTCTGAAAAAATCTCATGATGAACTGTTGATAGTCAAAATTTCTTCAAGCCAAAATCTTGAGGCTTTAGAGTGTTTGCCTGAGAACCTGGGGATGATGGTAAAATCCCTAAGTTAATTAAATGAGTTTGTATAGTCAGATTGTGGAAGACTTTCTTCCAAAATCCCTTCATTTACAGTAAGGTGTGAAAAACATAGTTAATGAAATAGTTTTGTATTCCAGTGTCTTTGCATTATAAATCCCTCCATATACAACACTGGTAAACCTCTGCCCAAGGTCATCCATATGTAGGCTGATACATTCTGCCTGCAGCTCTCCGACAAGGCCGAATATCTAGAAATCCAGACACACTGAAATATGTTAGCTATGTTGGAATAATACAGAAAATTATTTTCTTTTTAAAGTTTTAGTTCTTGTTCTACCACACCAGATAGTGCTGTTAAATAACCATATTTGTTAATAAATAGGAGAATGAGCGTTTCATAACCTTGGATTATTACATGCTCATTCTCTGTACTTTTTGATCACACCTTGCAGCCTTAGCTCCATGTTGAGGTGTCCATCTTCAACTCACCAGCCACTTTATTAGGTACAACTGTTCAACTGTTTGTTAATGCAAATATCTATTTAGATAATCACATGGCAGCAACTCGCTGCATTTAGGCATGTAGCCATGTTTAAGACAACCTGCTGAAGTTCAAACCGAGCATCAGAATGGGAAAGGAAGGTGATTTAAGTGACTCTGAATGTGGCATAGTGCCAGACAGACTGGACTGAGTATTTCAAAAACTGCTGATCTACTGGGATTTTCCCACACAGCCATCTGTAGGGTTTACAGATGATGGTCTGAAAAAAGAAACTACCCAGAGAACAGCAGTTCTCTGTGCAAAAATGCCTTGTTCTTGACAGAGGACAGAGGAGAATGGCAGAGTAAGGCAACAGTAACTCAAATAACCACTTGTTACAAGTTATACAGAAGAGCATCTCTGAACCCACAATGTGAACCTTCACAAAGATGCGCAAATGCACCAGAAGACCCCATCAGGTGCCACTCCTGTCAGAAAAGAACAGGAAACTGAAGCTGTTATTCACACAGGCTCACCAAAATTGGACGCTGAAAGACTGGAAAAACCTCTCGATTTCTGCTGCAAAATCCAAATGGTAGGGTCAGAATTTGATGTAAACATGAAAGCATGGATCCATTCTGCCTTACAGTTCAGGCTGCTTGAAGATATTTTCTTGACACACTTTGGGCCCCTTAGTACCAGTTGAGCATAGTTTTAATGACAAAGTGCTGACCATATCCATCCCTTTATGACCATTGCGTACCCATCTTATGATGGAGGCTTCCAGCAGGATAACACGGCACGTCGCAAAGCTCAAATAATGTCAAACTGTTTTTTTTAACATAGCAATGAGTTCATTGTACTCAGCTGACCTCTGCAGACACCAGATGTCAATTTAATACAGGATGTAGTGTTGCATCATGGATGTGAAGCTGACAAATCGGCAGCTAACTAACCAAGTTTGACAGCTTCAGGTGATAACTCCACTCTCTCATCAATATATAGTTACCTTAGCCTTCAAAGAACCAACATGGAAGTGACCCAATCATTAACGTGAAAACAAAAGCAACTGTATCTAAGCTGAGGCAGCTTATTTCACAAACTCCATAACGAATTTGCGACAATGGGCAAAAGTATACTAGCTGATGTAGCTGATGATGGCACTGAGATCAGGTGATCCGAGACTGTTGGCTGATCTTGACTCTGTGGTCTCCCAAAACTAATGCTACGCTCAGTTTTTCTGAGCATGTAGCTGAAACACAAATTTTAAAATAACTGCCTGAGCTGCCAATGGGACAAATACACACATACATACACGGACTGAACAGATGTTTGTTGTTACAATTAGATCTAAACTGTCTGTGAACTGTCATGCTACGAGAAAAACAGCTGAAAATTTTAAACTGAAAGTCATTCAGAAATTTAGAAAATTTCTTTGGCTCGTGAACATGAATTCACTCAAATCACAGATTGCTCTGGACCATCTGTCATGTTTGCAGATTCAACTGCTTGAGTGGACCTCCACCATAAGAGATTTGACAGTTTGTAGTCAGTGTGTCATTAACTATTACTATAGACTCATTTTGGGCTGTGAGTGTTTAGTGCAGAAAAACTTATGTGTTGTGGTGATGTGTTTATCCTGATTAGTTTGGGACAGCACAGCTGCAGCAATGGTTGATGTTGCATCCTGCACAGATGTCACATGATTCTCTATTCTTGTCTTTCCACCTCTGAAAACAGCTCAAGGTCCCCGCTTTTCCACCCTTTGTCTGAGCTGCACTGGCTGCACTAAACCATAACAAGGTGCAAAAGAGAAAGCACAAAATTAAATTTCAACAGTGAAATATGGCTGTATGTAACTTTTGTTGAGGTTCATTCATATACACCTATATTTTTGCTTTACACTGTGTTGTGGGCACATTACTGTACTGTACATGCAGCAAGGTCATTGCAAGTGAGTCGTTAATACTGCATAAAGTCTGAAACTGTTAATCCATGTTCTCTTTTCCTCTTTATGAAAAGTGCCCATTCACCCCAAACTGCCTCATTCCCCTTTCAAAGGAGCTTTTATTGTGACTCCAGATGGACTGGTTTTAAATCTGCAGTTTAACCTAAAACCTGTCAAACTAGGAACTACCTCCAAGAACAAATTGCTCTATTTTGAGCCGGGAAAAGAAAGCTATTAAAGTATGGGGAGAGAAATGTTTCCATTTCAGACTAGATCAGAGGGAGAAGTAGTGGGTTTTCACACGACTGAAAAAAATCTGTTTGTTTTAAAGAAATATTTCGAAATAGCAACGTGGGGTACATTTTGTTTTCAAAGCCTCCCTGTAGAGCTGCCAAGCTTGACTTTATTTCAGTGATTGACATCAACTCAGACTACACTCCTGGCTAGTGTGTATGAATCCTAGAAGACTAGATGATTCCTGTTAAGCCAACTACAAAAAAGTGAGCTTTTTAATGTGCTGGGAAAATAGAAACTAATTATAAGTTTAATTCTACAAACATTTCTTAGATGTGGAGCTGCTCCAGAGGCAAAACTAAAAGTCGCTTTGAATTAATCCTCAATAGGCTGAACAAAAGTGTCAATTTTTTTTGGTCTTATTTATATTTTCTGGCTATTGTTAGGCAGCCAGCATTATGAAACTTCCTACATCCTTGCTTCAAAAAAGGAAAGTAAAGCAAAAAGCACTCCTTGTTATATTCTTCTTCTTTCGGCTGCTCCCTTTACAGGTCACCACAGCAGATCATCTGCCTCCATCTCACCCTGTTCCTTACATCCCCTTCTGTTACACCCACCATCTTCATGTCCTCCTTCACTCCATGAACCTTCTCTTTGGTCTTCCTCTTTTCCTCCTACCTGACAGTTCCATCTGCAACACCCTTTGTCCAACATATCCACCATGTCTCCTTGCATATTTAATTACTCCTGCAAATTATTACACATGCTTTACCTGTCAAGCTCATCCAAGCTGTTCTTTTGAGGTAATGAATCGTGCATGAGAAAGTCGGTCATCTATGGTGTCCCTCCATTCTCAAGAGAGACACTTCTATGCCATTCAGATTTGTCATTTAGCAACATGTGCTTTGAACATTTTGTCCTTTAGCTCTGGACAGCTGGCTCACTCATTAAGCTCAGAACTAAACAGGAATTTGTTTTTGTTTTTTTTCTACATCCAAAACAGTTCTGCCAGTGAGAAACAGCAAGACTGTACCTGTGATTCATTGTAACATAGAAAATGCATAAACAGCATTTCACCAGCTCTCGCGTCTTTGGAAGTGGGAGAGTGTTATCACCTATTCCTTATCAACTTTCTAGGTTACTTCTCATGAGTCACTCCTCTATAACACAGTTGAGGTTAGAATACTTCCAGGGCTAAAATAGGCAGTCTGACTGCATCATTTTGACAAATCTGTTTCCCCTTCATGAATTAAGTGGTTCACTAAAAAAACATGCTATTAACCAACATGATTGCTGTGCACAGCAGAAGGCAGTCTTTCAACACCTTACCTTGAAAGACTTTATTTGTTTTATCAGGCCGTAAAGTATCCCATGGTATTGAATTTAAATGCCCCAGGTAAGCATTTTGCATGTTGTGAAGAGGTATATTTTACTCGGAACCACAAACCTTTCTTAGATGAGCAGAGAGTGAAAAGCGAAAGGAAATAAAGCAAAGCAAAGTCCCACATGGACCACAAGCAACAGTCCCCTGGCTAACAAAATGGTTACTGACTTTTTTCTGCAGTCACCATCACCAAGCTGAAAAACTGCAGGAGCTTTTTGACTGACGTGTTAGACATTGCTCTCCTCCAGTATTCGAAAAACATTATGAGCAAATATCCTTTTGGGAAAATCATGTTGTGTTGGCACATGGTGTCCTTTTTGATATTTTGTGTTGTCACTCATTAAGCTGTGTATACATTAGTCTGGCTAATAATGAGTCACCTGTAGTTGTAATTGTTTATACTGGGCCTCAGTTCAAACCAAATTATTAAAAACCATCTAAATGACTAATTAATTAGATAGCCACCTCAGAGCGGGTTAGAATACTTTGCTTTGTGTGTTTTTTATTCAGGAAAGAGCATCATTCGAATGAGTAGTTTAGCAGTTCAAACCAGACATGTAGGAGAATCTCTGACTAGTGTGAGTACAAACATGCACACTTGATTTGGTCATAACAATGCCATTAATATGATTAAATCCTGCTTCAGCACTGGGTTCCTGGTGCACTATGTATTGCTGCTGCCCGGTTGTTAGAGCATAGCTCTATTTCTTACAACATGAAGTGATATACCAAAAATAAATCACAACTTCACTTCCCAGTTCCTTCTGTGAAATTGTCTGCGACTCTAGATCCCTTATCAAATAATTGATGGAATTCTCCTATATGCTTTCTGGTTTTATGTCCTGTGTATGCTTTTGAGTTAGAAAGAAGCTATACTTATGTTTTCAATTTCTCAGCGTTTGTCTTAGGTCTTAGTTTGCAATGTCATATTGCAACAAGACGGATTCTCACTTCTCATCTGTCTTTATTCACAAGAGGCTTATGGCTCAGAGATTAGCCCACCTCTCTGCTGGTCAGCTCACCATATATTTTCTGACATATTTCTCACTTCAGTTGCCTCTGTTGATGTGCAGGTCAAATCCTGAAAATTTCTTTTGACACTGGTTTCCATCTACGAAAAAACAGACCTACAAGACCTGCCATTTTCAGTTGTATTTTAATTTCTATTTATGCTATAGTTTTTGTAACTACTTGTTATTGTGGTTTCAATCCTACCTGAATGCCTTTGAGATGACCGCTCAGGGTGGTACATAAGTTGACTACAAGGAATGAAACTGAAATATATTGAATAAAACTTGACTAGGAATATTTTCTTATAGATAAATAGACAGACAGATAGGTAGACAGATAGAAATACAGGATCCACTCCATTGTTGTAATTTAAATGTATTATTTCCATCCCACACTGGGGTTAACAACACTTTTCAATTCTCAATGGGGTTCAGGTCTAGATCTCTGATAGTGAATCCATGTCTTCCTGAAAAACTCTTTCACATTTTGAGCCCAATGAATCCTCACATCGTCATCTTGAAATATGCCCGTGCCAATAGGGAATAAAAAATTGGAAAACCTTGATCATTCAGTATATTCAGGCAGTCAGCTGACCTAATTTTTTCTGGGCGTATAACATTGCTGAACAGAGACCTAGCCAACTGAAGCAACCCCAAACCATAACAGTGCCCCCACAGGCTTGTATGGTAGGCATTACCAGGCATGATGAGTGCATCACTTCATCAACCTCTCTTCTTACCCTGATGCACCCATCATTCTTTAGCAGGGCAAATCTGGACCCATCAGACTACATGCCCTTTTCCAATCCTCCAGAGCCCAATATTTATGTTCCCCACCAAAATGAAGCCTTTTCAATTAGCCTCACTGACAAGTGGTTTCTTAAGCCTACTCAACTGTTTACTCCCAATCCCCTGTGCTCACTTCATATTATGCATGTGGAAATGCTCTTACTTTTACCACTAAACATATCCATGAGTTCTACTGTGAATTTTTTTATGATGCTATTTCACTAAACATTTAAGTGAGTCTATCACAATGGTTTAAGGTTTTTTTTCTGACCAACTTTTTTTTCTTAAAAACAATGGTTCACCAATATCCTTATGTGTTTAAATAATGCATGGGACAGTTCTTAAATCAATTTTAGTAGCTTCAGCTCTCCTTAGTTGTTTTCTTTGTTTGATGCAAGCCAATAATTTGACCTTTCTGAAACAAAGTGACATCTTTTCCACGAACACAGGATTCCAACATGGTTGATTAAGAAATCAGAAGCTATACACTGCATCAGCTAGGATTAAATTACCTGTTGTGCATATATTCTCTCACAGCAATTTCTGATAGTATATGCCAATATAAGTCTCATTCACATCTTTTTAGACTTTAAAAAGTTAACTGTTTTTTAAGGTGTTATGTAATGTTTAAATCTGTTTTATTAAGTAAAGAATTTCTCTTAAGCAATGTTATAAATAGGCCCCAAGGGGAAGACCCCTTCCTCCTTACTCTGCAGCAGTTTCATCATTGGGCCTCTAGGATTTTTATGCTAATCTGAAAAACTGTTGATCCACTCATTCCTTTTTCTGTTCTAGAAGGTGGACTGTTTTCCAAAGGATCAAAGGACTGACCACACTAACCCCATAATAATCTCCCAGTCCAACATGCTTGTCAACTATAAGTCAGTCAGATCTCTGAGGTCTTCTGGCACTGGTGTTATGGATATTCCAAATCAATATCAAAACAGCCTGTTGGCAAGCTAGTGTAATATGATTCAGTTTGTATGCAACAGTACTGCATCCATTTTAAAGCTATTTAAAATCAGGAGCATCTGTGATATTTGTAGGCATCATTTGGGTTTCTTTAGTGCATACATCAAGCAACATCATACTGCATGTTATAACTCATCAGGTTGGACTGATTTTTTTTCATGACATATAAGCTGCACCATAGCTGAATTCACCATTTGTTAGCTACAGTAGCTGTATGCATGGGTTGGAGTTGGGGCTAGAAGCCTGGTTAGGGTTAGGTTTGGGTGTCAGTTGGCAATTATTATCAGATTAGCTAACCCCACTTGAAGCTATTTCCTTGAAGTGGAACATCACAACAAATTTATGTTATTAAACGTAACACAAATGAAACAACCTCATTGAGTCATATCATCAGTGTTGGTGAAGACAAAAGCCATGATCCCACCCTGCCACACCCACCATCAAGCAACATATTATGGTTTTGACTAAGAAACCTCCAGTGGCAGAAATGGCAAACAGTGCTTTTAACATTTCTAACATATTTTTGCAAATTGTTATGCTCACTGAATTCCTTAATATATGTATCCCATGCATCCATTTTCTGAGGCTTACTGTGATCCAGGTTGAAGGGGTAGAGTCTTAATCAGAAATACCCAGGACTCTCTCGTCCCAACCTCCTGCAGTTCTTATGGGGGGACAGCAAGGTGTTCCCCAGCCAACCAAGAGGCATAACATCTCTAATGTGTCCTAGGTCTGCCCTAGGGTCACCTCCTGGTAGGACATTACCTAAACACCTTACCTAGGAGGTGTCCAAGAAACGTAGTCAGATTCCCAAACAACCACAACAGGCACCTTTCATTGTGGAGGAGTAGGAACTCTAATCTGAGCCACCCCCCAAAAGGTCAAGCTCTTCACCCTCTTTCTATTGCTGAGCCCTTTGAAGGAAGCTCATTTCTGGTACTTTTATTCACACTCGTATTCTTTCCATCACTACCCACAGCTTGTGGCCATAGGTGAAGTAAATCTAAAGCTTACCTTCACACTCAGCTCTCTCTTCAACACAGCAGACCAGCACCAATCTGTCTGTCAATCTCCCGCTCCCTTCTCCCTCCGCTTGTGAACAAGAGTCTTTCAGTATATCCAACTTTAATAAAGAACACTGAATAAAGCCTTTAAAAAGTCAAAGGAACCTTTAAAAATATCATGAATAAACTCTTTGTAATACCAATCCTCCAGCCCTCTCTACCACAAGTTCCAAACACACATAATGCAGGTGTTTACTGTTTAAGAGAACGGGGGCCCCCGTTGCCCATGATTAATTTTTTGGCACGCATATTGTTGAAAGGGCAACGCTGCATCAAGTATGCAGGCTACAGCTCTTAGGATAAGATTCACATGTTCTGTCACAGCAACATAAGCCTGTGTTAGTGATAGACATTCTGTAAAAAATACAACCAGACAGTTAAATCCCATATTTAGACTGATTTTGGAAAGCAACAGTTGGCAAAGAAAGCATGCAGTGTCTTTACTGTTGCAGGTCAAATAAACCATGTTACACATGGCATGAGCAATTAAGGATGGAGCACAGATTACATCACTCTGAATTTCAGCAGTTGCCATAGTCCCAGAACATCTAATTACAGGGCCTTCACACTACAATCTTCAAGGTTCTGCGAGGATGCACAAAAACAGCATGAAACAAGACAGCAATAGTAATCAAATGCAGCCCAGCAGGGAAAAAAAACACTTGCCAAGAGCTTGTTTGCACTTATCTCCGGCTTATACAAGGCAATGTCCTGAGAGCGAATCATATCAAGGCCTGCATCATTGTCAGTGGATCCGAGCCCAGAGTGGAGGAGGTTGAAGTGAGAGGGCAGCTGCTTGCTACTGTTTAAACACAAGGAACTGAAAAGATTATTGTAAAATAAAAACACATGATGGTGGGGAAATAGTAGCATTTGCAAATTAAAATCTATGTTACGCTTACTGCTGAAAAAAAAAATGCTGCTAGGCTTTTAAAGAATGCAAAGAGAGCCTGTATTAGCCTCTCTCTACTGCTTGCCAATAAAGTTTAGAGTCAATTCTAAAGTTTTACTCACCTTCAACACAGTCAATAATCTGCCTCTAGCTTACATTTTTAAACTTCTAACCCATTACACATACCAGAATTCACCTCTGAGTCTTTCAGTAAGTAAACTTGAAGTTATTACTTTTTACTCGCTTCGTGAAATTGTGTAAGTGCTTTTAGAAGAAATACATAAATGTCTAAATCTGAAGTTAGGCGAGTGGCTCTGTGAGGAGAAGCCTTTTATAAGTTACTAATAATCAGATTCAAAATCAAAATCAGAATCCTTTATTAATCTCATTGGGGAAATTGCTTACAATACAGATGCTCCATTAGAAATAAATATATCAGAATCAGAATCATTCATCCTGGAGGGAAATTGCTCATGAATATGAAAGATAAGAAAATATATTATTACTATAAATAAATATAAATGAATGAAAATATATAGACCCATATGAAAAAAGTGCAACATGTCCCATAAACACACAAAGTTAAAACAGTACTATATACATTATATACAGTATATGGCCATAAGATAAACAGTCCACATGTTAAATTGACAAGTTGTAAAGTTTGATGATCACAGGTAGGAATAATCTCCTGTGACTTTCTGTGGTGCAATGTTAATGTTATAAGTTAGCTTGGTATTTCTGGCCTCTCCCTTATTCCCCAAGGGGTCATCACACCAGAAAAATCCACATACGTGATTTTACACCAGATACCCTTCCTGATACAACCCTCCCATTTATCAAGGCCTGGGACCAACATTACGAGTACACTGGCTTATGGCCCCCAAGACTGGGTTGGTGTCTTCTCACAGTTAAAATAAGGGAAACTTTGGCATGCAGGGTCAATCTGTAACCACTACACTATGGAGGACACTTAAGATTAGCTAATTAACACAAAACATAGCTAAGGGGTGAATATGGGTAGTCTACCTATACATATTAAACCAAATTAATTTAGTTGTTGGGGAAACGTCAGTTTTAATGAGATAGCTGCTGTGACATTTCATTTAGGATTCATCCTCTGAGTGTCACCCTGAATGTCTGTCAGTACGTCCAGTTTGCATAATGACACTGATTTTGTCATTTTTCCTCTGTATACCACCACAGAAGATTTTAAATCAAACAATCAAGATGCGTTTTTTTTAGCCGGAGCAATTAAAGATATCATTTTGAATTTTTTTAATTTTTTTTTTCTGTTTTAATAATGGCCTCCTTCACATACATCAACATATTTTTGGACTTCATACTGGGAGCTACGGTGAACAGCTACCAAATGCAAGCTCAACACTTGGAATTAGCTCCAGATCTTTTATTTGCTTAATTTGTCACAGAATAATGAGAAAATGGGTCTCACCTGGTCATAAAACTGCTCATCAGGCAATTATCCAATTACTAGGGTGGGGGGGCTATCTATAAAAATAGCTTTAATTCCTAAGCAATTACTGCAACACTCAACCCCACTGAGTTGAAACTTAAAGTCTGCAATACAATCGCATCTTGGTCATTTGATTTAAAAATCACTGCTCTGGTGTGCAGAGGCAAAATTAACAAAAAAACAAAAAATTGTGTCACTGTTCAAATACTTATGAACATAAGTGCATTTAAATGAACAAGAAAAAATGACTCGCTGTGGGTCTTAGATGAAAAGTCAAGTCATCGAAGTCATTATGGGTTCATTCTCTAAGTACCATAAACGTCTATAAAATGTGATGACCTATTTCAGTCTGGACCAACCGACACTGCCATCCATCAAGTCATGCAGGGTTAATAAAATGATAATATAACTAATCAAAATTCTGAGCCAGTGGAAAAGTCAGCATTCCGTCTTCCATTAACATCTTTATACAGTTTTATTCCCAATTTGAATTAAACTGAAAAAAATAGGCTAATCCTTCGTTATCACTGGGGTCATTCTGTCTCCACTTGGTGTGGCTCTTTCCAATTTGTGTGAAATTGAGGGCCTTGGGGTTAAGAGGAGAATCTGCAGGCACAGATAGTAATTTGGAACGAGCTGTTGCAGGATGTGCTAACAGCCAACGTTGCCCCTCCTGGCCAGGGTGACACCACTGAGCACAAAGGACCAGTGACTCACGGTTGCCACGTTTTCTATGCTGTGACTGGACATCTGTAACACTCACTTGTCATCAGCTCACTGTCCTCTGTCATGAATGCTCCAGGCTGCCAAAAACCGAGGACTAGAAGCTTTTGGACAGCAAGGGAAAATTTTAGAGTGAAAACACAGCTTTGCTACATCTGTCATTGAATATAAGTGTTACTTTTTTCTTTTCTTCATCCAGAAAGTTGCATCCAAAGAATTTTTCTCTTATTTGTCTTCAAATATAGCCATGCTGACTGTGTTGGTTCACTCGAGGGGCTTCATTAAGTTACAGCCACTCCTGCCAGACTAACTTGAACACTGATTGTACTCCGAGGTGGCCATTACTTTCACACTGATTAGGAAGCAGTGATTGTGTCAAGACTGATTGGGAGACGCACACATACACTGGCATTCCAATTACATCAAGTACTATCCAGACAATGGTCAAAGTGTACTTCAGGTCATTTGCATTTAACTGAGTTGTAGTCAATGAACAAATTATTTTATGGAGGTATTTTTTGCAGACGCACGTCTTCAAAATCAAAGCAGCAGAGGAAAATCAACTTGTTTAATGAGTACCAAATATTTGAATGTAACTTTAAACTCTCATTCACCCCACTTGGCCTGAGATGAATGCACACTATAAACAATGTTGGGGTCTCTGGTGGACAAATTTGTAATTGAGTTACTGTCTTTAACATTTCTAAAGTGGTTTTTCTCATTTTAAGTCACTTTATA
>VUQH01088626.1:21814-32286 GCA_015106775.1 Etroplus canarensis | reverse complement strand
AACTGTCTGAGCACAGGTTACCAGAAATGCTCGATGTTGCTTACCAGCTAGTCCCCGCTTCCAGAAAAGCCTAAGCTTCACCTGGACACCTGCTCTTTTTCCTCTCTTCCTCCGCGGCTTGCGTGGACCCAGAAGGGCACCGCTGAGGATGCCAGACGGAGATCCAGACACCAGCAGCGGAGAATGGAAAATACCAACGCAGGAGGATGAGGTATCTTGACCCAACATAGAGGATCGGATAGATAACAGCGTCAGGCGATCATAGACTAAGGCAGCCAACACATCACTGACAAATAGCGAAAACAAAAGGGCAGAGAAAAACAGCACTAAAACAGAGCGAGACAAACTGCGTCCGGCAGCGGCAACGCCAAACACAGGCACCACCTTACCGGACCCCCTGACAAAACTAAGAGTAAAACTAAAGCAAAATGCAGAGGCACTGTGGCAAACATTAAGTACACCCTTTGTTCATCCATAGGAACAATTTGAAGTTAGGGAGTAGAAAACTTTCAGCAAAAAAGTCCACGAAATCCAAGCCAAGTTTAGAACGTGTAATGCTCAGAGAAATTGTAAAAATCCCAAAAGCTACATCTCAGTTTCTAGATGCCTCAATGAGAATTTTCAAGATCATAAGAGCACATTTAGAAAAAGACTGAACAAGTATGGCTTGATTAGAAGGATTCCCAGGAGCAAACCTTTTCTCAGTTGCATCTGAACAAACCACGAGACATCTGGAACGATGTCCTTTCAGACCAAAGTGGAGATGACTGACCCCACAGTGCCACGTTTGGCACAACCAAACACAACCAAACACAACACACCAGCACGAACACCTCAAACCAACTGTCAATGATGATTTTGGCTTGTTTTGCAGCCAGAGGACCTGGACACCTTGAAGTCTACCATGAACTCCTCTGTATACCAAAGTATTCTAGAGTCAAATGTGACAGCTAACGCTTGGCCAAAACTAGACCATGCAACAGAACAATAATCCCAAGCACAGCAGCAACAGAATGGGTGAAAAAGAAAAGAATCAGGATGTTGTAATAGATCTTTAGACACCTCTGCATAAATGAATGCCTGCAAATGTACAATATAAGAAAAGTGGCCCTAAATTACTCCACAACAGTGTGAGAAACACTACAGGCTTTAGTCCAAAGAACATGGCAGCCATGATTTCCCAAAAGAAATTCTAATTTTGATTTATCTGACTACAGAACAGTTTCCCACTTTGCCTCAGTTCATTTTAAATGATCTTTGGTCCAGAGAAGACAGCAGTGTTTCTGGATCTTGGTCACATTCAGCTTCTTCTTTGCACGATAGAGCTTTAACCTGCACGCGTGGATGACACGGCCAGCTGCGTTCACAGACAGTGATTTGTGGAAGTGTTCCTGAGTCCATGCAGTGATTTAATGACAGAATGATGTCTGTTTGTGATGCAGTGCTGCCTGAGGGCCTGAACATCACCAGCATCCAGTACTGGTTTTCAGCCATGTCCCTTGGTCACAGAGATGTCTCCAGATTCTCAGGATCTTTTGATGATATTATGTACTGCACATGATGGAATATTGTTCGTGGTTTTACACTGAGGAACATTATTCTAAAATTGCTCCAGTTTGCAGAGACAGCTTCTCACAGATTGCTGAACCTCTGCCCATCTTTACTTCTGAGAGACTCCGCCTCTCTAAGGTGCTCTTTTTATACCCAATCACATGACTGGCCTGTTGCCAATTGACGTAATTAGTTTCAACATGTTCCTGAAGCTGTTTCTTTTTTTAATTGCTTTTTGTTGCCCTCATCCCAATTTTTTGAGACATGTTGTTACCATCAAATTCAGCATGAGCTAGAAATAGTAAAATGTCTCACTTTAAACATTTGGTATGTTGTCTTTGTTCTTTTGTGAATGCATTATTGGGTCATGAGATTTTAGGCAGCATGGTGACTCAGTGGTTAGCACTGTTGCCTTAAACCAAGAGGGTCCTGGGTTCAAAACCACATAGGGCCCTTCTGTGTGGACTTTTCATGTTCGCCCCATGCTTGCTCACGTTTTCTTCTGACATTTAAAAACATGCTGCTGTCTGTCAGCTCAGGACACTCTTCCAAACCACACTCTTAATCTCAAGAGTTCACTTCCTGGTTTAAATAAAGGTTAATAAAAATAATAACAAATTTATAAATTGCAGCATTTTGTTTTTATTTATATTGTACACAGCGTACCAACCTTTTTGGACTCAGGGTTTTACTTTGATTTAGTATTCCCAGTTGCGAAACTTCAAAGGTGCCCATGTTTCTAATATCATAACATCCTTAATATGTTCTGTCACATGTATCTGTGTTAAAACACCTGCAATATTTTTGTCTTCATTTGAAGCAAATCCAAACTCTCTGGTTTACATTAAACCTGAAAGATGCATTTTTCCTGTTTAGAACCAATACCCAATAATTCAACACCGGGTTTCATTCTATAATACGATATGGTTTTGAACTTACTAAAACGTACCTTCAGCTGCTTACTTATATTTTCCCCCAAGAGGTCGCCACAGCAGATTGAGTCATATCGGTAATTTGACAGAGGTTTTAAACTGGATGCCCTCCCTGACACAACCCTCTATTGTGAGAGGGTTTATGTGCCTTTTGACACTTACTATTGTATTTAAAGTGTCCTCATTTCATCCACTTTGTGATTTACTATAAAATGAAATAAATTACAATGATATTTTGTCTTGTTTTAATTGCTATGAGTTAAACAATGAAAAATCACAATTATGCCTTTCTAAAATAATTGAAGTGGTTTCATTTCAGCTTTTTTGATGACACTGTAACATCACCATCAGTGAAAATTAACTGAAGGTTCCCATAACACTGCATGAATTTAATTCATGAATTTTAATTGATTTAATTTGGTATGGAATTCAGTTGAAATTTAAACAAAAAACTAAATTGCCTTAATCCATACACAGGAGGAAAAAAAACTAATTTATATGGCAGCCAAGTCATAGACGCTTTGTACTTATCCAGGAGCGGGATTAAAACAACAGGTTAAAAGTAAGTGGAATTTAATCCTTATTAATAACAATGTGTGTGGCATGTCTTTCAGTTTCTTCCTGCTTTCATTTTCAGTACTTTGAAAACAAAGCCAGTGGTGACTTCTTTCATCGTTTCCCTGCAAGTTTTCATCATGTGAGAGGAGATTAATCAGCATCATCACAGTGACAGCATGACATTGATCTCTATCACAAGTCTGACATGTTTCCGACACTGGCACTTCCGCTGCTCCTCAGGCACATTGCAGCATTAAGGGGGTGCTGAGCATAATGACTCCTGGGAGACAGCGTCAGTTCAGCATGCATGGATTTACTTAACAACAGATAAGGCTAACAAACTCATGTACTCATTAGAATTCCCATATGTTTCATCAAGTGCTTTCAAGAGAAGACTAAAATACCAACTCGGCTCCAGTCGTGGATAAAATATGTAGATCCTTAATTAAATAAGGCATTAGATTGATGTAATAAATAGGCTCCTAAGTACAAGGCATGCATTTAAAATATATTCAAGTAAAAGTCAACTTAAATAAAACTGTTTAAAAGTTCTTTTTCTGTTGGTTAGCTTTCTGTACAAAATTCATCATTTCTTTAAATGCTGCTAAGAAAATGGGAAATAGGGGCAACCATTTATTCAAACATGTGCAGATATGAATGGAAATACAGTAGATGAGGCAAAAACAGAGTTTGTGCACTTCTAATGAGCTTTAAAGTCAGTATTTGGTATGACCATCTTTATTCTTGGACACAGCCTCAACTCTCTAACCAAGCTCTCTTCTCGTTTGTTAAAGTAGTCTCCAGGAATAGTTTTCCGGGACTTTCCAAAGATCTTCAGATGCTGGCTGCCTTTTGTTCTGTTTGCTGTGAAGATGAGTCCACACTTCTTCAATAATGTTGAGGTCCGGGCTCTGGGGAGGCCAATCCATGACTGATAGTGTTTCTGTCCAGGTAGGTTTTTACTCTTGGAGGAGGACGGCTTCTGCCACCCTATACCACCTTTTGATGATGCCTCTGTCTTTTCCATTTTCTTACGGACATGACTTTCAGATACTATATATATACATACAGTATATGCCTGCAGTTTCCTCTTTTGTCCTCTACTTGTACAGTTTCTTCTGTTTTTTTAAGGACACATCGTACACCATGCTGAGATATGCCAAGAATTTAGCTGATGCCATCACCTTGCTGGTGGAGAAATATTATTTTATACTTGTCAGTCTGTGATATATTTGACATTTTTTGTAGATTCAACTAAGCAAATGGAAAAAAAAATGTTGTGTTTTTGTGACAGGTTGCTAGTAACAAAGTCCCTAAAGATACGGTAAAAAATTGGTTCTCTGCTAAGTTGTCTGTTATGTGTGGACACAACACTGGTTCCTCCCCTGTGTTAGAAGCCTTTTTTATTCTTGAATGATTTATAGGTCAGCGTTAAGTCAAACACAAAAACGTTCTTGCTGTCAAAATGGTCAAGTAGAAGAACTGGACGGAAAATGAGTGAATAAGATGCATCATGTAAACAAGAGAATGTCTTCTTCCTAAATCTCAAAGACCTAAAAAAATAAAAACACCAAAAATTTGCTCCAATTTGTCATCTGCACAGACTGTATAATGTAGAACCACGCATACACCCACCCCCATGCATAAATAAATGAATGAATTAAAAAAAAAACTGGCACATCCTCAAATGGTTCTACAGTTAGAATCAGTTATGTCACATCAGTGGCTATTAGAGAGCTACTGCAGAAAATTTACAAATGACTCACAGGTGCAGCCTGCAGATTCTGTCTGGCATAATTTTCTTCCAATATAAATGACCCCAACTTCCCCTATGTAGCACCACCTAACATTCAGGTCTCAAACCCGTCAAATGTGGGCCTGTTTCCTAGAAGGCACCAAGGTAAAATTGGTCCTACACTGGTACTGCATCAGCAGGAAAGAGAAAGACATGTGACCAACTTAGCAAGACATTTGAAACAATATGGGTGAAATATGATCTCTCCTTCTGCTCTCTGTCGGTACTGTCACTTCAGCGTTTTCTTTAGTGAACTTTTAGAACAACCACATAGCAATGAATTACAACAATCAAGTCTAGAAGTAATAAATGCATGAACTAGCATTATACACCAGTATCAGGTGAATGTTCTAAATTACTTTCAGTCGCTGCTCAGCTGTTTCATTTCAAATGTATCAAAAATCCCAGTGTCAGAACAAATGGGAGATTAATTGTATCAGCATATATCAGTGTCTCTGTATTAAAGTCGCATGGAAAGACTCTCACTTGCTTGTGACCCACATTTTCTCCCAGCAAACGAAAGAAAGAAAAGAAAATCCATTCACAGCCAAGGAAGTACACTTTCTTGGCTTGGTTTCTCACATCTTGACAGAATGGGGACAGCCTAATTTGATATATGGTGATAAAAATTTTGCTTTCTCAGCAGAGCATAACAAATTATGTATTAAAAATGGTTACACTCTATTTCACAATGCCCTAATTATGGCACGATAATGGCTTAATTATGAAAAAATGGCTTCACTTTGCCAGTAAGTGGGTTGTTTAAATGTTTGACAAATAATAAATAGAGAAAGAAAAGTTGTGGGGAAGGAGAGATATCCAGAGCAATCCATAAATACGCTTGCAAGTCTGCAAAGCCATCTAAGTAGTGCAGTGTTACACCTTACCATATTATTGAACATATGGGAAAATACATTGCATATGACTCGGCAACCCATTAAACTGTACACATATGGAAGAGATGAAAATGAAGTTCCCACAGTTTCATTTTGGGTCTCATTAAAACCATGCATGGAATAAATGCTGCTCTGTATGTGTGGAAATATTAAAATCCCTGTGAAAAATGACAGACACCAGTTAGATTTACAGAGCTTGAGAGTCATACTGCTGGAATTATTTATGTGTAAATCAATTTCTGAGTGACATGAGACAGCTAAACAAGCGCTGTGATTATCATATTTATGACTGACCGTGATACATCTTCATATAATAAGGAATGCCATATTTCATATCAATAAGTGCCAGCATCGCACTGCCTTCCTATTTCATATTCAAACAAAAGGCTGTAGTAACCACTTGTGGTCCAGAAAATCAAAACATACATCATGAGCCCATCGCTCTCCAGTCTCACCATGTTTGACTTTGCTGACACATCCAATAAATGGCTCGAAAAAACAGAAATCCTCCCCACGGTGGTGTGAGTGGCAGCATGCGCAAACTTTAAAAGCAGTCAGGCCCCAGCGCCCCTGTTTATGTACTTTTGTGTGCAGGTTTTTGTTGGTTCTCTGTGCTCCTTGTGTGTTTGTGTTGGTCTGTTTCCTCTGCCTGTGCTGCTAACAGCAGCCTGAAGTCATGATGCCCCCATTCCGCTGACAGCGGGATCATTTTTTTTTTCCCTTCCATTCCACGCGCATCTGATGATGGGTCACGTTAACTCTCCTGCATGTGCTGTTTACGCCACTTGAAGCCCCCCCACCCCACCCCATCATAATTTAATTGCTGAGCATTCTCCCACCCCCCCCACCCCCCGTTGTTTGTTTCATTCATTTCAAATGCATGACCTTTCCTGAGAACAATGATCAATCAATAGGTGTTTTCCCTCATCAGGCCCTTTCAAATTAAAACCCTGAGTGAATTAAAAGCCTTTCAGACCTGGAGTTATGAAGTGCAAGTGTTGTAACTCAGGCTGGGGGAAAGGCAATCATCAGAGGCCTTTATAGTAGATGTTTTTGCAAGGAACATCAAAACAGGCTACAAATAATTCATTAGCACTGATGGCATATTCTGGGGGAGCTGCTGTATGTATTACAGACAACTAAAGGCCTCAGGGCCGGGTTGCATTAGAAAAATGGCTGCAAGTCAAAAGACACTTCTAATTGTTCTAAATGGTCAGCTGAAATGCACAGCGAAGTGGCTGCTGTCATAGAAAAGAAGACGAACTATGCTTCTCTTTAACTTCCAGTGAAGAAACGTAGCACATGTCTTAATTAACAGAGTTTTGAGATATTCTGAAAAGACAAATGCAATTTAGCATCTGTTTCCATCTAATACCATTATATAAAGATTAAGATTTGGTTTTGTGAACAGCTGGTGGAGCTGATGTATATGCCAAACATCCTGAGAATCCTCTCAGAGAACTCCCGACTTAGCCTAAATAATATAAACAAGAACTTCCAGCATTAAACGTTAGGAAAATTCTCTCATGAACTCAAACTTTTAATTTAACAGGAGGGTGTGGCTGACCCTGTTTCTGAGTATGATGTATTCTTTCAAAATGTGTGATTGGCTGATTAAAAAAGGGAAAAAATAGAATATGGATGCATGGCTGGATTTAATCTCAGAACATACTAAGCCATATTTATGCAGTGTCTGAAAATACAGACCTACATGCACACTTGCCCATCACAGCTGTAATACTCTTGCTTAAGTTTAATTTAATGTAGGTATATTCATTACTTATTCTACTTGATATCAACAGTGGGAATCATTCCTCTATTGATTGCTCCGTCTATTCTGCTACAGCCTAAACAGGTGTATTAACTACATTATGTAAACTGGGGAAAAGTGGCAGAGGATGCTCCTTTGCTTTCCCAGAGCTCTACACTTTGTCTTTCTGCCATTTTCTCCCCTGCTTATGTAACTCTTAAATCTCTCAGTTGTTCAGCTTCGGAGCGGTCTTGAGGGTTTAGATGATTTGTGAATACCTTTTAACTTGATTAGGATTTAGTCCTGATTTCATGAGGAAACTCTTTGAAAATGTCACTATTCTAAGAATATTCCTAGAGTATTGTATTAGAATTAGGGGGTGTCACACAGGAAGAAATTTACTTGTTATCTGTCACTTTGTTGCCTGTCACCGGCTGTTGGTCAAATGTAGACGTGACCGGGTACAATGGTGAGTGTCAAACAGTGGTGTAAAATATGCCGCCACTGGACTCTGAGTGTTTGGAAGCACGTTCTTTGGAGTGAAGAATTATGCTTCTCTATCTGGCAGTCAATGTTGCCTGCCTGACCACATTGGAGAATACTAAGGGGTTGTGTTTATGGGGTTGGCCTGGGCCCCTTAGTTCCAGTGAAGGGAAATCTTAATGCTTGCCAAGACATTTTTATGTTTCCAACTTTGTGGGAACAGGTTGGGGAAGCCCCAGCACACAAGGAAAGATCCATAAAGGAATGGTTGGATGAGTTTGGTGCGGAAGAATTTGATTGGCCCGCACAGAGCCCTGACCTTAACCCCACTTAGCACCTTTGAGATGAACTAGAATGGAGATGCCAAGCCCTCTCACCATCATGAATAAGGGAAATCACAAAACAAAAAAAAAAGAGCAAACTATTTCCAGTACCTCCTGACTGTCTTTAGTTATTAACAAGCAGAGCAGAGCTATCTCTGCAGCTGCACCAGTCTCCATCTTAAAATGTAGTTTTTGCTGGACAGACTAGAACACTTGCAGCCATGTGTGGCCCCCGTCAGAAGAACTGCAACCTCGATACATATGCTACATTTAGTACTACTGATACGCTAACCCTTTCATGCAGGGTAGCCACTACAGTGGACAGTTACTATGCATGTGCTTTGTTGCTATAGTGGCAAAAAAAATTTGACTAAAGATGTTATAATTAATGCATGAAAGGGTAAAAAAGCAAGTAATGTTGTGTTTGAGAATTTTGGCACTGAAAAGTTTTGTAAATATTGGTTCTGGTGACATTTACCGCCTCAAAACGGTGCCCCTGTTAAGTTTGAATGAAGAAATCCAAAAAACAGTCAGTGGTTCTCTTCCATCTTTTCACTGGTTGCTTCAAGCACTTGCCTCAAAGTTAAGAAAAGTCAATGAATGTCTGGTTAGCACACTGCTATTAATTGTGTGGACACTCGTTTACAACTAGGATGCTTTGTGAATTCTTTAGTAACTTTGGGAATATTTCAGCCATAGTATCATATAAAGCAGATGAGCATACTGGCTTCATCATATTTCTCAAACTTTCATTTGCTAAAAAACGCTGGGAGGCACCTGGAATGTGAGAGGATCCTCTAAGGAAATGCTGCATTATTGATTAGATCTGTTAAAAACACCTGCTCCTGCATCTGGGACTTGTTAAAGTTCTGTCAATGGTGGTTCAACCTTGCCTTCTGCAATCAGGTAGGCAATCTGTAGTTCATCAGCTGGACAATATGTGCAAATGAGTGTCCTGCCAAATTGTTCAGTTTCAAAACTTTGAAACACCACTGTACTTTCTCAATAACTACATATAAGGTTGCAGGTGCTGATTGTTTTTCTCACATTTTGCGTAAGTAAATGAAAGTGAATAAAAATCAATGGACAATTAATGCTACAGGTATTTGTAGCTTTCCATGTATGAAAGGTGAATTAAATAAAAAAGGGGACTTTGGATGGGCGGCTTTAATAAGGAGCACATATTAAGGCTCAAAAGTTGGGAGAATAATGGGCTATCTGTCATTGTAAATGGGACTGACAGATTTAAAAAGCTGCCTGGTGACCCTATAGAGGGAAGGTGAGAAAAGCTCAAATTTATGAAAATATAATTCACAACCTGTTCGGGGAGGGGGGGGTCTTCCACTATAAATATAGGAACGTTGATCAGTGGCCAGGCACCACTGTTGTTCTGTTCCCACAGCAACATTTCCAGTGAAAAATATGTTAATTCCATGCTCAGCTCAGTAAGAATGTCTGTACTGCACTTTGCTGTCATTTAAAACCACACTAATGTTTCATCTCTCCGTTTCAATAAACGTAACAAAATACAATGTATCCATCCATCCACCTAAGAACAAAGATGTACAGAAATCTACCACAAATATCTGTAAGCTTTTTTTAAACAAACCCAAATATATGTGGCAACAGTGGCAAGGATGCTAGAGGCTCTGCTGCGTACAGCAGGGAAGCAACTAATGGCCACAGCACTGGAAGCGCACCCCACCCGACAAGCACATGGGGACAAGCTCTGGTCCTCAGGTCCTTTACTTTATGTGTCCTTGGGCAAGAAACTGAACCTCAAATTTTTCCCAGTGCGTCCACAGGTGCGTGATAGTGTCGTATGCAAATAAGAAAGAATGGGTGAATGGCTTGTACTGCAAAACACTTGGAGTGGCCAAAACGACTAGAAAAGCACCACATAAATGTCAGTTTATTTACCTTTTAAAATATGCAAACACGCTGAGGGAACAGCACCATTAAAAATGAAAAGTAATCCAGCAGGTCAGGGGTCTCGAACCCACAGCTCTGGAGCTCCATGTGGTTCTTTTGCCCATCTCCAGTGGCTCTAAATGGCTTTGACAAAAAAACAAAATGAATATGAAACTGATCCTCTTAATTTCTGTAATTTTGCTTCTGTACACCAACACAGTGGATAAAATATGTGTCAGTAAAAAAAAAAAAAAAAAAAAAATATTAAAACAA
>VUQH01088624.1:26717-37876 GCA_015106775.1 Etroplus canarensis | reverse complement strand
TAAATCAAATAGTCAAAATAATATAAAGTCAAAATAATTCATTATTTCATCTGATTTTCACTCAAAAACAAGGAATACTTTTATGTAAACAAGGTCTACTGGCCCTAAATTCCCAAGGGAAGGGAAAAATTTAAAGCTAACGATGTAACACAGAATTGATCAATTATTTACACTATATGCTTTAAATAACAGTCAAACCAGGTGGAGTCATTAATGACCCCAGAAGACAAAATGTGTATGGCAATTGGAAGGACATCACAAAGGTTAAACAATAGAACCAATCTTCATGTTGTTAGGATTTATTTGACTATATTGTGAATGATTGATGCTTAATTACTATACAAGCAGTTATTTTCATTGTTGGATATATATATATATATATATATATATATATATATATATATATATATCACCTCCGGTGTTTTCGTTAACTGCCGGTCATCTGGTTGGTCATATAGCTGGCAGTACTAGGGTTAAGGGCTTACAAATGAAGCCAATGCAGAAGTGCCAAAAACTGTAGTTTCTGGATTGGCGAGTTCAGCGTGATTCCGAAAGTGAGTTAACCCCCATAGACTCCAATGTGAGAATGCCCAACTTAACAAGATTAAGAAGCTTTTGACTTCGACTTTGGCAACACCATTTTAAAATTCACCCATATGGATTAAAATATGGGCAAGGCCACTCGGACTCTAAGATGGGCCGACTAGCTGTATTCAGCAGCTGTCTGCTAGACCTCACCTCTGCTATATCAAGTTACCAAACTGTACCTCCAGCATCTTTATGCTGTTGGTTCTCTCTGAAGCATTATAATGGAATTATATATTAAATAATATAGTTTTCTTTGTAGTACAGCCTGAGATGTTAGTATTTTAACATTCTGGGCATGCATGTCTATGCATTGCATTACATCCATTTGATGGATGAAACGTAACCAAGCATGCTTGTATTAGCTGAAAACTGAGCACTCCACACTCTCATCCAAATATGGTCAATTCTAGTTCCAAAAAGAAACCAACCCTCTAACATAAAGGGGTCAAAATGCTCTTACATAAAGTCTATTGGAAAAACCAAACAACTATTCTTTTTCATATTGTGTTGGTGTTGGTGTTTTAGCTTCTTTCATCTCCTGCCATGGACAAGAAAGAAGTCATATTATTGCAAAAGCTACAACATACAAAGAGATGCTAATGGAAAATGCCCACTGCAATCTTCGTATGCGCCTCTCATGGGTGCGTCTTCCTCTTCTTCGTGAACTCTGCCGTGCTGGTTCCTGTTCAAACCAACTTTTCAAACAAAACAGCATTTGACCATGTGCACTGCACAGAAACACATCCCCACAACCACTGCATTGGTTAAATTAGCCTGCTATAATCCTTTTCTCTATGTAGCTGGAGAGCTATTCAAACAGACACCAGAGCCATATGGCAGATCTGGTTCTGTTCCACTTACTATTAATTTCCTTTAAAAGAAAGTTGAATGACATCTCCGATTAAACTCATTGTATCCAAAAGGGCTGCCATTCACCTAGAGGGCAAATGAATGGAGCTGAGTGTCTAATTCTAAAAAAGAAGGCCAAAAATATATCTTAGTTTCCAAAATATCCAGTAGTTTAGTAGCAACTGTTAGCTTCTCTTACAGGGAAGTTTAAAATGTCCGCGTTTCTACACAACAATTATTATGAACATTAGGAGGCTACTTAAATCAAACCATAAGCGCACATGTTTGCTTATATCAGGTGGCTACAGTTAGACAGTCTGTGTTGCTGCTCAATTTGTGTGTAAAATACGAATGTGCATGCCATGAAGGGGCTTGTAGTGTGGTGATGTCCTTCATGGTCACAGAAAGATAATTTATACTGCAATCAAAAGCACCAAAAAAGATCTAGAAATCAAACGGTATCGGTTTTTCCTCAGCCACTTCTGTTGAAAACATAATGACAGGACTTATGTAGCGTCTCATCCAGCTCACATTCCCAAAGTTCAAAAGTTATTGTAATGTGTGAAGCACAGAAATAAAATTCTAACTTTTCTTGTCACTAGTTGGCTGGAGGCTCACAAAAAAAAAATCACATCCAGGACAAAGGCTCTGGCTCTTAACCAGTCTTAACCTAGCTTAAGATGATATTGTGCCATAAATAAACCTAATGGTAGCATTTATGCATAGAGGGAAGAGGGGCAATGAAAACACTCACTTTATGAACATTACAATTTAGACCAATACTCTTAAGAGCAGTGACTCTTGTGAAAATGGAAAAGCACTGGTAAAATGCCAAATATGACCCATTAGATCCAAGATCCGTTAGATGATCATTGTGTGGAAGTTTCACTAAAATCGGACCTATCCTCTGGAAGTAGTGACGATTCTAGTGAAAACAGAAAAGACAAAGACCTCTGGGCAACAACTGTAAGCTTAATTTATGCCTCTGAGGTGAATCCACATAGAGCCTAAGACGTAGTGACCGACACTGCTAGCAGCATTTATTCTTCTGCAAGGTGTGCCAGCACTGCCCTGCAAATCACTGCCAAGACACTAGTTGGCGGTGGAGTGTCTGTACTGCTGCTCAGTTTCTATTCTACTGCTTCTGCTACTTCCTGTATCTGTATTTCCTGTGTTTATGTCAGACAATGGACACTATACTTATAGAAATTCCACCTGAAGCTGGCAAATACGAAAAGGTAACCAGAAATATGCAGAAGGAAATGACCGGACCGAACTGACCAATCAAAGTAGTTGCGGTCTGTGACATGTAGTTGCATTTTTGATGAGGTACACATCAGGTTACGATTTAGGGTTTCACGAGGGTTTGTGACTACGATATACCTATGACTTCGATTTAACGCATAAGCAGCATTAGGAGTAGCGATCTTGTGAAAATGGAAATGTGCCCATAAAACAACATATATGACCTCGTCCTTGACCTTGAGCAGAATTTGAGTGAAGACCCATGTAGTGATCATTGTGTTCAAGTTTGGCTAAATTCTGACTGATACTCTAGGAGGAGTAGTGATTCTTGTGAATGTGGATAGACACCTCGCCCTGGTGCTAGGTCATTTGTCCTTCAGCAAGGATGAGCTACAAATGAGAAAAGATGTTTTAAATTTTCTGGCTATAGCTCCATTTGATTCCATTTATTCTGGACCATCTCTTCAGTGTTTAGAAATTCTTTGCAGACAGCAACGTGGGCTCATAAATGTGCCTTCACAAAGGGCAAGTGGAGTGAACAGTGAGCAGTAAAAGCCAAACTGACAGCATGTAGACGTCAAAAACAATTGCCAAACCCACCCTTAAGCCTGATGAAAATCTGCTCAAAGTCTAAAATACTCCATTTACAATCCTGGACTCAGACTGACTAATTACAAAGGATAACCTAAAAAAAGCAGTACAGTAATGCTGGTTAAAGGAAAAGAGGAGGAGGAGCTGTGCTTATAGTGAGCAACTAAGAGCGCAAGAACATCCCTCCTCATTCTCACAGTCAAAGCTGTTTGCATGAAAATGAATGACTTAAACTTTCAAACCTGTAAAGAGAGCCAAAAGTGTGAATTTAAAGTAAAGTAACCCTGAAGGAAACACATTAGTCGACATTCAGCTTTGTTTGAGAAGAGGACAAAAACTGCTGTGCCTAGAAAGCCTGCCGTGGCTGAACATCTCAAACTCGTTGAGGGAAGAAAAAGGAAAAAAGATAGGGCTCAGTAGGATATGTCAAGCCTTTATCAATCTTACATTAGGAGAATGTTAATCTCAGCCAAAAAAAAAGACTCCAACTACTCTCCCCCCTGGGCTTGCTTTTCAAAATGCTTGTCTCCTTTCAACCAACTTCAAATCAATTTCAAGCTCCAATGAGATATATATGTAAAACGTTAACAGAGAGGTTTCAATATTTATAGTTGCTCAAGAGGCCTTCAGCTTTGTAGCCTTGAACACAGAAATGACAAATTCAACAGCACAACTGTTGTGGTTAAGAGAAACAGCATTTTGATGGGGGAAGAAAAAAAAGGCCAGTTATTTGACATGACACAAGCAGAAATCTTACAATTCTCAGCACCGCGTTGACACTTTGATAAGAAATATAAATAAAAACAACCCACCACGACTACTTCCAATCTCAACTCTCCCATTGTGCGATGTCAAACACAAGTCAATGACTGCCTACTACACAGCCTGAGCTACGGTGTTGGGTCCTCTAAAGAAAAAGTACAAAACAAAATACATGAGTTATTCTGTAAACACTGCAGGTCCCTCACAGCTAAGAACAACAACCAACAGCAGTGAATCTGTGGAGAGATTGACGTCTGCAACTGTTTCTGTCAAGATAATGACTGCGTTAAGTATTGGAGTGATTCGGATTTAGTGATCACTGCCTCGGCGGCTGCTCAACCGCCTTTGGCTAAACGGAAATAAACATCATCGCTCAGCGGAGAGCAGCGGACTTGACTGGAAAGGGTGTTGCACGTGCACCCACATGCAGGGAAAACCGATGGGCAATCTGTCTGCTTGGCAAACACAACTCAAGAATGTAATTACTGTGTACAGCTTTATTTAAAATAGTACTCAGGTAAAGCAGCAAATACTAAAGTGGAATGTTTTAATCAGTTAGGGTTGAAGTTAGAAAATGTGAAATTCAAAACTGTGCCTTTGTGCTGCACTTACATTGATGTTTGGATCTTCACGACACAAGTCAATGCTTCAGCAAAGACATTCTGTCCCTCAGAAAAACGTATCTAAATAATCCAATTTGTGACGTCCCACAAATTTGACAGCCACAACGAGCCAACTGCTTCAGTTGTGTGCTTTGGATATTTATGAAGAACAAAAGAAAAGTATGAGAAAAGCGGAGATCTGTTCTGAGTGATGGCCGTTTAGCCGTTTAATGACAGCTTGGATTTCAGTTCTTTGGGAATATAACTGCTCTTGCATCATGTTCTTCACACAACACGACAGAAGTGAATCACTTTTGCTTTGTTATAGAAATATTTATGAGACCAATCTTAACCCTTGTGTAGAAATAATCTTTTAAGAGGCGCAGGTGAACACTATAAAATCGAGACACGTTTATTGTGGTAATATCAAGAAGAGAGATGAGCACATGTGTTGCAGCAGGTGTTTATATTTTCCAAGTATATCCTTCCAGAGAGTTTTCTTTATATCCCTCTTTCAGGTAAGAGAACAGTGTGAGCTTCTGCACTACCAACAAGCAGCTGGACTGTCCTTCAGGCCTTTGTAGCGGCAAAAGAGAAAGCACAAAACAAAACGTGGTTCCTAAAGTCTCCACTGGGTCTGACTTTTTCCAGGCTTCCCCAAAGTAGAGGGGTCAGGTTCCAACACAATAATAATGCAGTCACTTACCAGCACGCCATGAGTTGTGTACTGGCCAGGCCGTCAACCAGGGCAGACTGTCCTCAGGCACTGTGTTACCAGGGCGGGGACCAGCTGACATAAAATGTATAACAGTTCTGAGGCGATGTCAGAATTCACTTGACCCGTTTTGAAAGATGGCCCGATGAGTCTAGCACACCACAAGTCAAAGAGTCCAACAAAACCTCTAGGCGCGATGAAAATTAGAGCTGGCCACACCAGCTAAGGTAGGATTCTGGGTACGGTCCCGCCTTTGGCGGGTTGGAGCTTGAGTACATGCAATAGGACTTGAAAGATGGTGAACAATCCTAAGGCAGGGCAAACTCTAGAGGATGCCTGTAGTTGTCCTGACAAGCAAATCAGTTACCTGACCTGAGCATAGAGGTGAAACACTAGAACCATCTGTTAGCCAATTCCCTAAAAAATTTTCCTCAGGACAGCTGGCACTCAAGACTGGTAAATTATTGGAGCCGAAACAATCTCAGCTTACTCTTGAACTTTAAATGTGTAAAAACCTCAGCTTGGTGACCTGGAGCCAAGGATAAATTGCAAGCTACTGACTGGGCCATTTTCTGGTGCAGAAGTGGTGTTTTGAAAACAACCAAATGCCAGATTAAGGTTCTCAATGCCAATACTCATCAGACCCCAGAAAGTGTGTTGGTTGATAGAAACAGCAGGACAGTGTCCATGAGAGTTGAAATCTGCTACAGCAGCGGTCTCCAACCCTTTTTGGAGCAGGGACCAGTTTCATGCATGAATATTTTTCCACGGACTGGGTAGAGATGAAGGTGCTGATCTCAGTGGTATTAGCAATTGTTTAAATGAGAGCTTTGAAGGCTAAAGTGAAGAAGGGTTCCATGTGAACAGCAGCTTAACATGGGTCAGTGTGTACTAAGGTACAGATGAACACTGTTCTGATGAACCGAGCAATGTCCAGCTGACTGAAAGGGAGTCGGGTTCCCTAAACCTGGAGGTCAGGGGATAGGTGCCACAAGGCACTCGGTGTAGTGACGCAAACAAACCCAAACAAGCTTGCCGGGCCCCTGAGGAGAGTTCTCTTTTCTTTGTGAAGGCTTTTATCTTTGCCATGCATTTACCTAAAGGGTTGGCTAACAAGGTAGATCCTCATTAAGTTCTAAACATATCAGCTAATACTACTGTTACAGCACATTGTTCCCAGTGGAATATATGGCGGTAGGGATGTTCCTGGCAACTAATTTACTAGTTGTTTAAACAGTATAAAACTTAACTGACTGGCATAAAAGTAAGAAAACACTTTAAAAACTCAGCAAATTCTAATGGACAAGGTTAAAAATTAGCTACACAAATATCACATATCATCACATTACAGAGAGAGAGAACAAGATAGAGATAGAGAGGGGTGCAGCAATCTGTCAGGGTTGCTTGCAGCCCAGGTTAGTTGGGGGTGGTTGTATATCATCTTTAAACAGATAGCTTTCATGCCAAGTAGCAAGGGCAGCAATGTTTAAAGTTTTGCTACTCTACCACATTAGAAGAGCTTCTGATTATTTATTAAAGGCCGCACAGGAAGGGTAAGGGTAAAGTGGTCAACAGCAGAGATGTAACATTGCTTAAAAACAGAAATAATAGCACACACTTTCTCGTCTCTCCTTTACACTACTGATAGTGTTACTGCCAGTTGCTGAAATTGTGTCAGTGTGTTCCATTCCTGTCAAACATTGCCCCTGTGTGGTTAACCCTTGCTAACATTTGCAGTTTAGGCTGTGCAGAACCCTGACGCCACTGGATCGGATGTGAGCGGCCTGTCTCCTGACACATATTCATTGGTGAGGCCCAGTCATCTCACCAATCGCATCATTCAATGACGCAATGCTTATTTAAATGGTAGCTGGTATTCTATCAAGCGGCTATGATCGTTTTATAGGGCCACTCTTGGAAGTTAGGAATGCTAGTTAATTCTCTGTTGATTATTTTGAAATGTAAGGTGCATCTTGCTGATTAGGTAGCACATACAGGTATTTGGTGGAGCTTAGTGTTTGGAGGCACTTGCAATTCATGTGGAGGGTCTTGAGTCAGGTTTCGCTTTCAAATTCCCATCACACCTTTCACACCACAGCTTGATTTTGTTGGGAACAGGGGTTGCTGCCCATGCTGTATTTCTGTTTAGGTGGGGAGGTTAGTTATTTTGGTTTTTTTTACTTTTGCAATGCATAACATGGAGGACTTATGTTAGAACACCATCTGTTTTACTCATTACGCAATAGTTCTTGACCTGCCCTTAACCTAATGACAACCATTCTGCAAAGATGGTAGAGGGACACAAGGAAATACTAATTTTATCAACACTGCAACCTAGATCAATCCTTGTGGAAAAGGAAAAGTTCCCATAAAACAAAAAATATAATCTATGACCTTAAGCACAGTTTTTGGTGAAGATCCATCAGGTGATCATCAAGTTTCACTACAATCTGACCACTACTCTAGGAAGTGTAGCGATTCTTGTGAACTGTGGACAGAACAGTACTGGGGATCAGATCAAGCAGAAACCTCCAGGGTTGAAAAGAATTAAGCTTATGCACAAGTATCAAAAACTGCAGCTCCTCCAATGGCCACTCGAAGCAGGTTCCAAAAATAAGTCAATTTTCACAGACACACTGGATGCACTTTCTGATGCATATTTTCCATTTACCCAGGCTTGGGACCAACACTAGGAGTACACTGGTTTGTGGCCCCAAAGGCTGGGCTTATCTCTCCTCCAACCTGCGAACTGGGAACCTTTCACATGTGAGGTGAATGTGTAAATCACTACCTTATAAACACACCATCCTCATAGACTTCTATATTAAAATGCCTGACTTTGGGCTCGTAGGTCAGTTCACCCTTACTTAAAATGTAGCTGTCTGCCAGGCCTCATCTCTGCTATTCTGGGTCATTTAACTGGACTTCTCCACAATCTTTGTGCTGTTAGCTAATTCCATTAAAATGTCTCAAAGTAATACTTTGGCCTACTGTGGGGTATAGACCACCCGAGCAGCTTGTGCTTAAGTTTTAGTGAGTTCTAACATTTTATTAGTCATTTATTTGGCCCTAATTAGCAGGTATGTGTCTATGTGATCCACTCATGCACCTTGCCAACCAAGCATGCTACCCTGAACTTAAAACTTCAGTGCTCCACCTGTTTTCCAGAAATGGTCATTTGTGGCTCCAAAAACAAGTGGCAGCAAAAATACTAAAACTGAGCCTTTACACTAGAACTTCACTAGCCAGTGGGTGATCTCAAGGTTACAATACCCATCAGTTTTAGTTCTAGCAACAACAATGACAAAACAAAGTTGCCTGACATAAAAGCTTATGCGTGCCACAACCACACAGAGCCCTACAATTAATAAATCTTACATAATTCTGATATTCAACAACATGTTTTTTTTTTGTAAAACTCAGACATTCCCTCTTGAAATATAAAAAATACATCCAAAGCCTCTGAAATGATATTCAGGGCAGCCCCACTTGAAGCAGACGGACACCTCAATCACACGGGTGGAGGTGCGTCGCCATGAATAACAAAACAAATAAAATACCCTGGTACACAGAGTCACAGTCCTATTCACAGGGGCACACAAACAAAAGCATGCAATATCTGAGCCTGGGCCGAGGACTTGTACAGTTAAATTATTGAGATGCTCTGTGATGCCTCTCATTCTGTCAGCATGGGTCAAAAGTGAGGAACGCGGATGAAGCAACAGGGGGTGGGTAGGATTATGAGGGTGTGTTGGATGTGGGGATGCGGGAGCATGTGGTGACCATGAACACATGTCTCTCCAATCCCACCCCACCCCTCCTAAGTTTTAAATGTTAAATGTTTAACAGGGAGGCTCTCAGAAGAGGAGCTTCAAAGGGCCCTGGCTCCACTGCAGTCGGGCGGGGGGGAAGTGCAGAGAGCAGCGGCTCCAGCTCTCAGGCTGGGTTTTTGTCAGTTGCCTCATGCCGGGCTCACATTGCCATTCTCTACTGCATAGAGAGCAGGTATGTTGCTGCACAGAGAATCAAAAGATGTTCTCACAGGTGTTGCCAACTGAGCATACTATGGCGACTGCACATGAACAACATTTGTCCTCCTTGCAGTTTTGATTTACAGATAAGCTTTCATTAAACATTACAGAGACAGAGTTGGAAACAAGCATCGATTCCACCCAACACTTTCTCAGATGATATGCTGCTTTCATCTCATATGAAAAAAGGGAAATAAATCCTCATTCCTCTAATAGGAGTACAGCTCATTACTCTTGATGGCTGGGACAAAAATACCAATATGAAATACAGATTGAGCTGTTTGAAAATCAGACTGACCATTCAAGTCCTGCTCCCCACTGGAGAAATACCCACCCTAGTCTTCAATTCTATGTGTGAAATTGACATTCAGGTATTTAAAAGAACTGCAGGTACAAATGTATCATGATCTGTAGGTCTATCTGTGTTTAAAACTCCTGAAAGCCTTTTCATGAACCACTCCTGTTTTTGTTTGGGATTTGAACTGTGAAATGAAATTAATATTTATATTACTGCATATTTTCCTTCCAAGTGCTGGTGCTGTGCATAGAGCAGTGTTAATAATATATGCCAAGTTGGTAATATTCGATATGTCCAATCAACTCAAGAGTTGGAAAAGTAGAAGAGTGTGTAAAAGGAGTGGGAAAAAATACTGACACAGCAATAGATTGCATCAACTTCTAAGGTTGGGCGATGTGTTCAAAATATTCAATTAGCCGTTGTCAGCCCAACAAACAGCAACTGGTAGACTTCACTTGATGCAAAACATCTACAAAAATTACCTGTTTGTGATTATTTTTGTTTTATCCTAGAAAAAAAAACACAAAGCTGAAGGATACCTTGCAGCCTCCACATGAACAAATAGGTGAGGACGAACAGATGCTACTAAACAATTCTAATGTAGTGTCAGTTCTACCATAGAAAGCATAAAGGATGAATGTAGTTTCTACATCTGAAAAGCAAAGCAAATCTGCATTCTTTTTAATGGCCAGCAGGGGGCAACTCTTCTGGCTGCAAAAAGATGAGACAAAAGTCTACAGGAACATGTCCCTCTGCTCCCTTACTCTATGACTTCAATAAAAACTTTCCTGATAATTTTGTAGGCCCAGTTGTTTGTTTCAGGTCTTAAGTCAATTCTCTACATTAGTGTAATTTTAAAGCTTGATTTATACCTCTGTGGCTAATCTATGTAGCCTGCGCAAAAGGCAGACACTGTTGCTAGCATTTAAACTTGTGTGTGGTGTGCTGCCACCGTTGTTTTGCAATTTCCCTGCCAAAACACTACCCAGCAGTCAATTTTCTCACTTCAAGTTAATCCATTCTCTTAAAGTCAAGCATAAGAAGTAGTAGTAGCTGGAAATGCATAGGAGGAAAGGACAGAACCAAGAGGGTCAATTGCAACTGTTGCGGGTTGCACTGACCCAATGCTCATTTATGTTTCTACAGACTTGCAGGTCAGGTTACAGTGAAGGCTTTCAGAAGGGTTTGTGGTTACGTCAATTTAATGCAGAGGCATGAATCCACTGTAAGAGTTAGACAGGAGGATCATTCAGGATGTGATAGCAGGCTAATGACGGGACAATCCCAAGTGGTTGGCCAGAGTTCACATCCACCTCTCTCTCATCACATTCTGTTTCAAAAACACAGCAACCGCAAAAATGACTAGCTCAAGGATTTATAACGTGACATCATGGTAGCTATGTACATCTTGTAAACTGTCTGTGAGTTTAGCACAACAAAAAGGAACTCGAAAGCATAATTAGCAAATTCAAATAAAA
>VUQH01088624.1:4896-26697 GCA_015106775.1 Etroplus canarensis | reverse complement strand
CTCCCCTTTTTTTCCCTTTTTTTTTAAAATAAAAAAATTTTTTTTTATTATTTTTATTAAAAAAAAAAAAAAAAAAAAAAAAAAAAAAAAAAAAAAAAAAAAAAAAAAAAAAAAAAAAAAAAAAAAAAAAAAAAAAAAAAAAAAAAAAAAAAACAGTAACAGTCCAATCGCCCAAACCTTTCAGCTTACTCTTGCGAAATGTTATTAACACTTGCTCAATACTGATAGTTATATGGATTCTCAAGCCAATTTCACTTACTAAATTCAATTACTTGTGACTATTAACTAACTTGCAGTGAACATGAAATTCAGACACGTCAGCTGTGAAAGTCAATCAAAAAGCTAAATAAGTAGACTGATACATTATTAGAGTTTAATAGTAATAGCTGCAGATGCATATGTATATACACACAAGTATCACATTGCAGTGAATAAATGGTATAATTTCTAATTATTGCCTTTCGTATTGTAGATGATTATCTTGCGAGAGATTGCTATATCACAATATAAATGTGATAACATGATAATATCTTACTTTGAGTTACTCTGTGATTTCCACACAAAGAGCTTACTATCATGCTGAGGACAGAAATTTGAATTTGTAAGAGTTACATCTGGATCTATCCATCCATCCATCTAGCCATTTTCTGCCCCTAATCCAGGTCAAGGTCACAAAGGTCTAAGCAGAGATGTCCAGACTCCCTCACCCTCTCCCAGGTCACCTCTGAAGCATTCCCAACCCAGCCGAGAGATGTAACCTCTCCAGCATGTCCTAGGTCTGCCCCAGGGCCTCCTCCCGGTAGGACATGCTGGAAACACCTCACCTAGGAGGTGCCCAGGAGGCATCCTAGTGAGATGCCTGAATCACTTCAGCTGACTCCTTTTAATATGAACGACCAGCAGCGGTACTCTCAGCCTCTCCAAAATAACCAAGCTCCTTACCCCATCTCTAGGGGAGAACCCAGATAACTTTTGAAGAAAGCTAATTTTCACCGCCTGTATCCGTGCTCTCATTCTTTCCGTCTTTACCCAGAACTCATAATCATAAGTGAGGGTAGGAATGTAGTTCGACCAGTAAGTTGACAGCTTCACTTTCATCCTCAGCTCTCTCTTCTTCACAATAGACCAGTATAGGGTAGACACTTCAGATGCTGCACCAATCCATCCGACATCAGGATGTCATGTCAATAAAAATCTGATAAAGCCTTGTTCACACAGGCACTGCAGCCCTGAACTTTTCTAGTGCTAACCTGACAAAGGTGCGCGTGAGAGCACAAATCTCCCACGCAGTCGGATCAGATATTAGCCAGTCTTTAAGCTGCCCTGTGCAAAATGATGTTGGACGTGGTGCAAATAGTGCATTCACCGCTTGCCAGTGCACCCCCTGTCAGAGCAGCGCTCTCACTTGAAGCACACATCATTTTCAGTAGCAAATACATCTTAAGTAGATTATTTACTGCTGTGTGTTATACGTGGGAAAAGACGTGTGGAAAATATACCCCCTGATTTCCCCAAGACTATCGAAAGTTCACGTGAAAAAGACTAGAGAAACTTCTCAAACCATCCTTAAAACACAGGCCACTAACAATACTGAAACTAAATATAGTACTTTCGAGCAACAGTATATAGAGTATTGCTTTACACAACAAAGTGTAAAACCCATGTATTATACACAACTAAAGACAATTTAATTCAAAGCACACAAACCTATCAAAGTACAATTCATTTGTAATGCAATCAAAGGGTGGTAGCTGATTCTCTCATGTTAAACGAGCAGACTGTCACAGGAAAACATTTATCTCATTAAACGTGATCATCCCATCAGAGTGGAGGCAAATGAGAAGTGACAGCGGATCTGAAACCCACTCTGACTCGTAGCAGGGCTGTTTGAGCAGGCATCGCTGCACTCCTGAAGTCATTCTCTGTGAATCTATCTGGGCACAAAGTGTGTGTGTGTGTGTGTGTGTGTGTGTGTGCTTGTGTTAGATGAGGAAGGTGTTGTAAGCCCAGCAATGATGGCTCCCTACTTGGGTCATTTCAGTCCCAGTAGTGGCGAACTGCTGACAGCCCTGGCTTTGTCCACACAGATACACAGCAGTGTCATGGCATTACCACCTCAATGGATAGAATTGCAATGCAGGCAGGCATCACACAGTGCAGAAGCCTGTAATGTGTGTTGCCTGTGAGCTGTTATGTATAAATGATTGTTTTTCTTTCCATCTGTATGTCTTCTTTGGAAGATGAAGGAATTGAAGGAGAAAGAGGGAGGGACAGATCCATTAACGGCTCCCCTGAGAGACTAAGTATTGAAGCTCAAATGGGCATCTTCACGATGAAAGGGGCCGCAGCTTGTCAGCCACTGGCTGGCCTTGCAGCCAGCCAGCGTTTCCTTTTTAGCACTCGTAATGACAGGTCATCATTATGCAAACGACAAGAAGGCCAATCACTGATCAATACGTGGAAATCCACACACAAGCAAACCACTGAGCCGCCATGCACACAGACACACAGAGCCCTGAGCAATTCTTAATGCATCCTTCCCCTTTTTAACTATGTATAGGCTACAACACATTGATTTCTAACGTATCAGGTTATGACAGCTCTTCAATATTGCTGGAGGCAGCCGTGGAGCTCACTCCGAGAGCACACAGCTTGAGGCTGTGGACCTGACAGGGGAGAGCTGGCATTACGGAGGAGGCTGTTGTTGTCCTGACTACTGTCACTGCAACTCACAGCAGACCTGGGCTGCTCACTGCAGAGATATGACTCAGGCCAGTTTGTGTGTTACCTTAGCTGACTCCTGAGCCCCTGTTTCCACCTGAACTATCCCTGCAGAGGTGGAATGGGCACAATAATGAGGCGAAACGCTGCCTCCCTGGATCTCTGTGCATAACAAGCTCCTGCACAGAGTGTTTACTTTTTTATCGAGCTATCTAACCTGTGGACTGTGCAATGCCAGAAAGAACTCAAGGATTTACCCAACATTATCTAGCCTGTTGGTTATCATATATCTCAGGCCTTTAGGTAATGCAGCTTGGGACAGGCCTTCAGAGCCACATCAAACCTTACCTGAAGGAGGCAGCGCTCCTTGAAGACATAGCCGATGAGCTTATCCAGGTGCATGAGACACTGGTGGTACCGGATATGATGGGTGAGAACAGGGAGCATCATGGCGTGCTGTGGAGGACAGAGAGAATTGACAAGAAAGGTAAGAGGGGAAGACAGGAGGGGAAGAAAAAAATAGAAATTTCCAAGTAACAGGAAGCGGCAGAGAACAAGGACCATGCCATATATGAAAAAAGAGTGAAGTGAACATGTTTTGAGAGAAAGTGTGATGAAGAGATTGTGGGAAAGAATGGGAGAGGGTTGACAGAGGGAACAGGGAGGGAGAAATCAATCAGCCAGTCATTATTTATTAAGTGGTGCTCTGCAACAGAGAGATGAAATAATCAAAAACCCAATTGCTGCAGAGTGAGAGAGAATGACAGAGAGGGGGGAAATTCACATTTGGACAGGACAGTCAAAATCGAAGCCCATTCTGACATGTTGACACACTTACATTCGAACAAACACTGACAGCCCCCCTCTGACCCTCACATATGAAAAGAAAAAGTTTGAGTGCAACAAAGTGTAAAAAAAGTCAAGGGCGGGGCAGAGTTAGAGGAGGAATATGACAAGAAAAGTGAGACTTGAAGCAAAAGAGAGAACAGTTAGTGGTTGGCTACAGAGCTCGACAGCCTACGAAACCGATCTACAGAATCATTAGCACGGGCTTATCAGGTCTTCCCCTTCGGAGTGACTGAGAAAGTGTAGCAAAGGCTGGTGTACACACATTAACCCTGTGCCACCACATGAGAGAGGAGGGAGCCATGCATGTTTTAATTAGTGCTGCTGGGGAGGGTGAGCCCGAGGCCCGGCGGCTACAAGCAGCGCTGCCACGTAGCCCTGGGGCCATCACAGGGGCCGTGGTGACACAGTCCCCAGGCCTTGTTAAGCAGCCAATTAAACAAAGCCGGGCCCCGGTCGTGTCTGCTGCTCCTGACCTGTTCTGATGACTGCCTGAGTGACTGAGTGTGTCTCTGTGTGTACAAAGGCAGGGTGGGGGGCTTGTTAGAGAGTTGATACAGCACTAATTAAAAGGTGGGAAATTTCTAATTTACTGTCACGGGTGACGTTTGGGTATTTTGGACATCATCCAACCAGGCCAGCAGCCTGAATTTACTTTTCCCTTGGTTTAAGTATTGCAAGCACGATTCCACACAAAGACCTTACTTGGGAAAGCCAGTAAGGTATATTAACAGCCACCCAATTATATTTGGGAAATCATTTTGGCATTTTAATGAATACTTTTTTTCTTATTCCAGAGATTTATAACATCCAGTATCGATTTACTAAAGGACAGCCCCATGCTGGCCCTGGTCTTTCCCATCTCATGTTTCCCGACTTGCTGGCCAAGTTACTCACTAACGACTGAATGTAAAACTCCACCCCTTTGGACTGCAGCTAGTGACTATAATCTTCCTTGTGCTTTGGTGATCCGCTGTGAGCTGGCGGGCCACTTTAACCAGAACCTGCAGCCGGTGGAGGACTGGTTCTTGTATCGCTACAGCGAGCATATGAGGCTGCAGATCAGACGGACTGCTGTCAAAAGCCACAGTCCAAGACCGTGGAGCGGAATTTAATTCACAGAATCAGAAACTCACTGGAGAGGTTATTTATTTGTCAAACAGTGCGTAGCAGTTTTTTTTTTTTTGCAGAACAGAAAAATGTTTTTTAATAACTGAGAGAAAATAGTGTGTGCGCTTCCCTCCACGCCACAGACAAATACACCTGTGTGGCAGCATAGAGGTCTCTGGTTCAAGCCCTGATGGGGCATTTCTGTGTGGAGTTTGCATGTTCTCCCTGCGTATGTGTGGGTTTCTTTCACGTACTCCAGCTTCCTCCCACAGTCCAAAGACATTCATGTTAGAGCTAACTGGTGATTTTAAATTTGCCAGGGATGAGAAGCAGATAAAGCATCCAGAATAATAACCACCTTATGAAGAAGGTACTTTTGGCTGCTCCCTTTGTTTCCTCCCAGGGGGTCGCCACAGTGGATGAATATGCATGTGTGATTTGGCACAAGTTTTACACCGCATGCCCTTCCTCAAGCAACCTACTAATTATCCAGACTTGGAACTGGCACTAGGAGCTCAGTGGTTTGTGACCCTAAGGCTGGGTTTGTGTCTGCTTCCAGTTTCAAACTGGGGACTTTTGCGTGTTAGCCGAAGGTGTACAATACTAAACCATGGAAACATGTCTGTGCAAGTTAATTAATACCTTAGTTAAGCTAATTTGATATTTTGTTAAATAAAGTCAGAAGTCTCAATGACTGGAAAATCAGGAGCTGGTGACTCACATCAGAAGCAACGATGTAAGATTTGGGTTGTGGTAACCCTGGTCAATGGCTCCTTTGTAACACCAGAAGGGGTTGTAGTCCTGTCTGTACTTGGTATCTGAGTCACAGAACGTGTTGGCCACCTTGTACACAGATGCGGCATTTAAGCACTGCATGAATGTATGGTTACATGTGGCTTGTATTCTAAAGCACTTTGAGTGGACAGTAAGAACACAGTGCTATATAAATGTGAGTATATTACATTGCACACATACGTGAACACCAAGATAAATGCTCCTATGGACAATTTAGAATCATCAGTGAACCCAATCTGTACGTGTTTGGATTGTGACCAAGGAGGGACCCCAGCCAGTCAGTAGATTTAACTTTCTTGCTATGAGGTGATGGTGCTAACCACTGCCACCCCAATCAAAAAAAATAAAATAAATAAAAATCCCAAAGTCGACGGGGTAATTTAGGGTACCTTCTTCCTTAAGGACACTTCAAAAAAAGGACTGAAGGAGCCGGGGTCGAGCCACCAGTCTTTCGATTAGAAGATGACCTGCTCTACCTCCTGAACCAAAGCAGTCATTATTCTTTCAGCTGCTTAAGTTAAGAGTGACCACAGCAGATCATCTGCCTCCATCTCACCCTATTCCTTGCATCCTCTTCTATCATATCAACCCTCTGCATGTCCTCCTTCACTCCATCCATGAACCTTCTCTGTGGTCTTCCTCTTTTTCTCCTGCCTGGCAGCTCAAGCTTCAACATTCCGTGTCCAATATATCCAGTATCCCTCCTCCGCACATGACATTTCTCACTCATTTCTAATTCTGTCCATCCTCATTACGCCCAGGGAAAATTTCAGCATCTTCTGTTCTGCCACCTCCAGCTCCACCTCCTGTCTTTTTGTCAGTGCCACCATCTTCAAATCATACATCACAGCAGGCCTCACTACATCTTGTACATCTTCCCTTTCACTCTTACTGCTATCCTTCTGTCTCCACCCACTCCCCCTTGCCTTCACTCTCTTCTTCCCTGGTCTTGTGCACTGTCTGTTGCTTTGGATAATTGGCCCCAGGTATTTAAACCACACCACCTTTGCTACCTCTACTCCCTGCATCTTCACCGTTCCACCTGCCTCCCTCTCATTCACACACATATATTCTATCTTGCGTATACGGACTTTCATTCCTCTTCTCTCCAGTGCATACCTCCAACTGCTCCCTGCTCTCACTACAGACCACAGTGTCTTCTGCAAACATCACAGTCCACAGAGACTCCTGCCTGACCTCATCTGCAACCTGTCCATTCATCACTGCAAGCAAGAAGGGGCTCAGAGCTGATCCCTGATGTTTTCTCACTCCCACCTAACCACTGTCCTGACATACTTCTTTATCGCTCCTGACTTCCGCAAACAATAGCAACCTAACTCTAAATTATTGAATAACTATTTTTTAACCGAAGGAAGGAAAGAAGGAAGAAAGAAGGGAAAGACGGATGGATAGATGGATATTGTGCTTAATTAATAGTGAGGTGGCTGGTGAGCCAGCAGATAAACATGAGATGGGAAAGACCGGTGCGAGCTGCTTAGCAGCGACAGAACTTTCAAAATAAGAGCGAGGGTGGTCCACTAACAACTCAACACGGCCGGGGCCCGGCTTTGTATAACTGGCTGCTTAACAAGACCTGGGGACTCTGATGGCCTCAGGGCTACGTGGCAGCACTGTTTGTAGCCGCCGGGCCTTGGGCTCACAATTTTATCGGCTACAGAAATCCCAAATTTACTTTTTTGTTTCTTTTTTGTCCAAAGGCTTGTTAATTTTGATGTATGCTGTGTCTTGTGTGATGTCACTGCAAAGCCTGTTACAGTGCTTCACTCAAAATATTTCCACAGATTTAAATAGTATACAATACATTGAGCAATGTAGCCCATTATAATAATAACTTTTTGCAGGAGAGATTTTCCTACCTGCCACTAATATAATTTGCATAGTTGTATTCCTCCATGCTCTGCCTTCGTTATATAATTTATGAGTAGGTGGATTAATATATATACACTAAGTAATTGTTGCAGAGAACAAAGACCCACCCACACTTATTTTCTCAGCTGCAGAAAAAGAAAACCAGACTTTCCCTTGGAATAATTTTGACCGTTTGATGGCCTTAGCATAAATGTGATCAGGGAGACAAAAAGAGAAGAAAACACAAAAATAAAATTGTGATGAATAAATAAGTCCCATCTCTGGCCTCCAATCTGTAGCCTGGTCCTTGACAGAGCCTTTCAAGTGAAACAACCTTGGTGTAGCCGAGCGATGTTTGTAACAAGGGGGTTGATTTCGCTCTGAAAAAAGCCTGCTTTCAAAATCAAGAACCCACGAGTCCATTTTGCAGCTATCTATTGTCTGTGTCACACGTTGTGTAGAGTGTATCGCTGCAGTTCGGACTGAAATTATTCATGAAGCAATTAGTTGTAGCAGTACAGCTTGAAGCAAATATAATTGGACAGCAATTATGGATCGGATCCTTCTTTGCTAGACCTTGCTGTAAGAGAGGTCTGGCTTGCAGGGCTAGAACATTCTGTCATTCCTCTCCAAATGTGAGCAGCATTATCAGCTGTAGGATATCTTCACTGCACACACTGATAGTGGATGTGGTGAGAGGAAAATACGTGCTACGCTAAAGCCAATTATCTTCTAAGTAAGAAGTAAGAAATCCTAGAGTAGACGATAAATAAAAGTGCAGTAAAACGGAGCACGCTATTTCATTACACTGACAAACCCATGAGCACATGCAGCTCTCTATGTTTCAGTGGGCACAGCATGCTAGTTACACATTCAGGGTTATGGTTCAAGTCTCATTAGGCCTGCCCATTCTAAATTGCATGCACACGTGGAACATGCTGCCCCACTTCCAATGAATTGAGATAGCATTAAGATAAAAATAAGAATCCATTCTGATTTATTTTGCTGCTGAAAGTCCATGAAATGCTGAGTGGCATATAAATAAGCTGTCCAGTCAGAGTTATTACTTAATGAAAGGTATGGTACTGCTGCAGCTCTGTGGGAGTCCACTTTCCCTACACAGATTTTGACAGTTGAATGGAGAAGTGACGCAACGTGTGGAAAGAACAGAAGCTGAGTGTCGAACTGTGGCTGTGCAGTGGACATGTGTCCATCTGACCGGAGCTACTGGCATATGCGTGCATGTGCAGTTTTAAAGGATAAGTGAGTTCTACAAACTGGGTTTTACATTCAGTTTTATTTTATTCTATTTATATAGTGCCAATTCAGAACAATGTTCATCTCACAGTGCTTTATATTGAAAATAAATCTTAGAGATAAAATCCCAATAAGCAGACACCATCCCCTGTGAACAAGGGTTTGGCAGCAGTGGTAAGGAAGAACTCCCTTTTAACAGGAAGAAACCTCTGGCAGAACCAGGCTCAGGGGTTGAGAGGAAAGAAGAGAAAAAGGGATAACTTACTTCATAATTCTGAATTATTGTACTCACCTTGTTAACACACAGTATACTATATGAACAAAAGTATCTGGCCACACCTCCCTAATTGGGGATTGGCAGAGAAACCCAGTATTAAACAGGCCACAGGGATAAATTATTAAAGATCAGAGTGTCAGTATGCTCCAAAATTACCAGTACTGCTTTATGCAACAGAGATACTTAAAAAAAAAAAGGTTTATTTTCTTAAAAAGAGTGCTCATTCTTTCTTGGAACCTGTGTGTGGGCCCTTAGATCCAGTGAAGGGAAATCTTAATGCTACGGTTTACCACGACATTTTGGACAATTCTATGTTTCTAGCTTTGTGGGAACAGTTTGGGGAAGGCCCATTTCTGTTCTAGTATGAGTAACCCACAGTGCACAAAGGAAGATCCATAAAGGTATGGCTAAATGAGTTTGGTGTGAAAGAACTTGATTGGCCTGCACAGAGCACTGACCTCTACCCCATCCAACACCTTTGGGGTGAATGAGAACAGAGGTTATGAGCCAGGCCCACTCTCACAAAGTATCACTGTCTGACCTCAAAAATTCCCACAGACACAGTCCAAAATCTTGCAGAAAGCCTTCCCAGAAGAGTTGAAGCTGTTATAGCTGCAAAGAGGGAACCAACTCCATATTAATGCCTATGGATTTAGAATGAAATGTCACTCCTAGAACTGGAGGTGACCCAACACTTTTGCACATAGTGTACAAGACCTCTGTTTGGCAATACTTTCCAAAGCTCACAATTTGTAGGTAAACTCAAAAATGTGCAGTGCATTAAAAGTTCAATTCAGAGGAAAACTGTGCATAGGTGGTTAAGCTTAGATACCACTTGTTCTTCTTAATGACAAGAAATATCACTTCAAACAAACGGCAACCTCAACGGCAGAAAAACAAAGTGCCCAAAACTACAGTAACTCAAATGGCTTGAAGCTGGCACCAAAAGTGAGTCAATCCCCATAGACTCCCATGTTTAAATGTTCAGCTTCACAGCTGGAACATGTAGAACAAGAACAGTTTAGGTCCCTTTAGCTAATTTCACCATAAATGAGAAATGTTCGAGGAATGATTTATTTCTTTTAATAATTCGCTCTCTTTAAATATTATTAACTTATACAACAGAGAGGCCTGTTTGGCTGATAGGATAAAGCCAAAACAGGTGGCTGCTGGAACTCTCCACCATGTTTGCGCCCTTTGGAGTATTTTTAATGCAATTATCTGACAAATAACATGGTTAACTCTTTGGAGATTTCCACTGTGTCCTTGAGATTTAGTCTACAGTCTGATCTACAGCATTAAGGTAAAATAAAGCAGAATCATCTATTTAAAATAACCACAGCAAGTAAAATTTAGCTACCCTGCCAGTTCGTGTCAGTGAGCAACGTCTTTCATGAGTGGCTGTGCTTCATGGGGCAGAATAGGCTGTCTACAAAGTGGAGGGGTGCTGATTTGATCCCCGACTCCTCCAGTCCGCGTGTCCTTGTGCAAAATATTGAACCTCAGATAGAGCCCAATGCATCAATCGGTGCATGAATGTACAAAGCATTTAAAGGCATATTATATAAAGGACCGTATTGTGATTGTGGCTTGTAGCATAAAAGCGCTTTCACTGCTTGAGAAAAGCACTGCATAAATAAAAGTCCATTTACCAAAGTTGAGTCTTTAATTCTTGAACAAAAAATGTTCAGCAGTCTGTGGTTCCAGCTTCCTGAGTGTGAGGATTTGTGCCTTTTGAATTTGAGTACAATTGATTTTCTTATAAAATAGTGAATGGTTTCTAATAAAAAGAACCCTCATGTGCTCTCCTACCATATCGCTGAAAAAAACAATTTTTTAATCATCATTATTGTGATAAGCCATTTAAGGTTTCTTACCAGATTACTGTTTGTCGCCTCTTTTCTGTTTCTCTGTTATGTTTACTTTAATGATTTTGGGAATCTTTAATTTTGAAAGTGCCTGATTATTACAATCATTGTTACATAACTGTCAAACAGCGTGTGCATTCATGTGTTCAATGCATGTCTAGTACGTGCATGCGTGCAGTTGACTGGCATTACCTGACAGACGTCGGAGCGGATGCCAGTCTTCCAGAAGCCCTGACTGCTGAGCTCCACTGTCACCTCTCGGCGCATGGTGTTCTTCTGACGGATCTTCTGAAGAGCTTCCTGCCAAACAACCAGCCAGTCAATTATTGATCCACTGGAGCACAGCCTACGGGGACAGCTCCCATCCTCAAAATCCCACCCCGCCCTCGCCCCCTCCCTTCTTTTGCTCTTCCAGCAGATCAGCTAGCACATGCAATAAACTGAAACCTTCATGGCAGGACACATACAGTACAGCAGTAGACAGGAGCAAGAGGAGAAGTGACAGCTTTGCTGGTTCTAGCTAATTGAGGCGCTGCCATAGGTCAGCATGGCTGTGGGGAGCAGTGGTGCTGGTGCTCCAGAGTGTAAGAAGGCTGATGATGAGGCTTCAGTCCCAGAAACCAAGAGCTGAGGCACCCGCCTGCCCATTAGGCCCACCATACCAGAGCCTAGAGGTACCTCCATCAGCAGCAGCAGCAGCAGGAATCATTACAGATACACAGACAGTCAAACACACGTCAGCCCTACAGCAAATAACGGCAGATTCAGCAGAGGAAAGAGGGGTCTGAGTTTGAGATAAGAGGGTCCTAACAAATAACAACCAAGATGGAAGATGTATTGACAGACAGCTCCTCCTAAATGTGTGTGCGCACGCATATGTTTCATTCAGCTGAGACGCTATCGACTCTGTCTGAGTTAGCCGTGATCTGCCTAAAATGGAACGCCAGGAGTTTTCGACTCACAGAGGAAATAAGAACAACAAAGGCATGAATAAATAATGCCATCCTACTTTGAACTGTGCATCAAAGTGAACAAGCTCGCCCACGCGCAGCACGTGCATGCGCAACCCCACACACACACACACACCCCACATCTTCCCATGGACAGCCAGCCACTGTATATGGAAAGCAGTAATCACAGAGAAGCACGAATGATATGTAAATACTTTATTTTTGCAGAGCTCTACCGGGTCAGGGAATGAACGAGAAGCACAAAAAGTAAATAATTAACCAGTGTGGGAAGGGGGAGAGGTTTAACTTTCTGCTGGTCAAAGAGACGAGTCATGGCACATTTGACTTTTATCATCATACCCTTCTGCTGAGAGGAGTGTTTGTGTTTTGGAGCAGGCTGAGGTCAAACACCAAAGACACTGTCTGAAATTCAATGACTGTGGAAGCCAAGCGCACATCTGTGGCATGTGTACACAGATTTCTTGCGCTTTTGCTGGTTCATTTAGGGTCCTGCAGCTTTTTCTGAGTACACTGTTCACAATTCGAAGCAGGAAGATTAAAGTCATTGTAGTTTTAGGTCATCCAGTATAGGATTTCTCAAAGCTGATGGTCTTATTTCCAGAAAATGAGTAGCAAATGTTGACATGAATACCAGTGCTTCTGGCAATTTCACTGAAGTTTGCTGTAGAGCCTTCTTCAGCTACATCACTTCTTCCTTCGCCCAGTCGGACCTCTTTAGTCAAAAAGAAGATTGCTATCATTATCTGTCGTATTTATAACTGCCAGTATGGTTTTGCTCTTGGACCTCCTGTCCTTTTATATGTGCTTGGATACAGTGATGTGGGCAGAGTGGAAAGCTAGAGGAAGGGAGACTAGCAGAAACATAACCCAATACAACAGATATATTAAGCCATGAAAAGAAGGAGCTGGGGCAGAAGTGGGTTGCAAAGCAGCTTGCAGGTGTGCAGCAACTGCAGGCAGGCTGAAGCAACTACAGATTTGTCAGTTAGAAATGTAGAAGCTGGCATCGAAATTAGTTGATCTGTAATGATTGCAGGCTTAGCTCCTTAATGATTGGAGCACACTTGGTAAACTCTACAGAGGTTCAATGTACTCATGATGCGAATGCAAATAATGCAAACAAAATATATAATAATCAAAAGGGAGATTTGTCCATAAATGTGATGTGAGCTTTCAGAGTAAAATCCAATCCTTTCTTTACCATTGGAAATAAAAATGACTTTTCTATTTTGCCATTTATTGTTTCTAACACTCTGACTCTTAATGCCAACCATCATTCCTTTGCCCAATTTACAAGATTAACCTTTTATATCTCTATCAACTGTTCATTAAAACTTTAAGTGGACCCATTCTGCTTATTTCCAACTCAATATTTTTAGAGTAGCTTCTCATGACTCACAGTTCAAATGAATCTTTATCATCTTATACTTGGCCTTGGGGCAGCCCCTTCAGTCCACTCTGTCTGTAAGAAGCTGCTTTCGCTCCTGTTTTCTTAAACCAGCTTTCTTCAGATTGGCCACCCCTCGTGAACAGAAGGTTTGAACAGCAGGTGGGTGGAGTTTCAGTGGCTGTGATGGCCATATAAGGAATCTCCTCTAAGTGTCTAAAGACTGGGCTGGGCCCGTGGCCTTGGCTGACGACGCCGGGGCTGCGGGCCCAGTGCAGGGATGACACGAGTGGACGGGATACTAGTGGGTGGTGGTAGAAGTGGCCTCCGGACAGTGTCTGAATCTGCTAGCTTATAGCTAAGCAGCACCACCTGAACTCCGTGTGCAGGCTTTGGTGCAATTTTTGATTTGAAAGGGCCCACAGCCTTGGCTGATGACGCCAGGGTCGTGGGCCCTGCGCAGGGATGATACAGGTGGACGGGATACTAGTTGGTGGCGGTAATGCACTCTGTTTGCCAACCGCCAATAAAATTTACAAGAAGAAGAAGAAGACTGTATACAGAGCCGAGAGTAGACAAACTGTCCAAAACAGAGTATTGAGAGCAGTCTGAAGTCTGAACTTGTAGCTCACAGGGATTGCACGTACACTGACCTCATTATTTGAAACTTTGGCGATGCTTCCAGCACTGAGAAAAAAAAGGGGAAACATTCTTTAAGGACCAAAACGAAAGTCTAGAGATTGGGCAGAGTGCACTTTAAGAGTACATCCAAGTCAACGCTGGAATATACTGAGGACAAAATATTAAGTTCCTGTGTGCTGAAGCTCAGACTTGGAACCAAAGGAAAATCTGCGGAATGAGTTGGAGATAGCTTTGCAAAGATACTGCAAAAGAAGAATCAGAGCAAATCCCCAAATCCACAAATGCTGAGCTGATAGAGAAGACTGGAAGCTGAATCCACTGTCAAAGCACTGACTCAGGGCCGAATACTTATTCAAATTAGAGATATGAGATAATAAAGTAACAGTTCTGTATTCCATTTTCTTAATTTTTAATACAGAGACAAATTATGTCTTATAAGGTATTTTATCCTTTCATTATAGCTTATGTTGGGTAGAATTTAAACCAATAACTTTGGCTATGAAAAGATTTATGCATCTGTTTTGAGGCTTAGTCAACTGTTTGGCTAAGGGTATCCCACAAAGTCCATCTGGGCAGCGCAGTCATTCTGCGTGTCCCTCAATGCCACACCATCTCCACCCACACACACACCCCCTCTGTGCTCTCAGTGTGAGATGCAGAGACGGACGCAGAGGCGTGAGCCTGGGTGTGAATGCCGGTCCTTGCCATGGCACCACACCTCTGGCTTCCCTGGAGCTCTGTGGACTTGAGAGCGAGTGCAGACGTTAGAGGAGCACAACACTGCTGTGAACACCTCTGACAGGGTGCCTCTTAATGCTTCTCAGATGAGCAGACATTTAGTCTGTCACCGAAAGACCATTTACAGAGGGAGCTTCAGAGTTCCCTCGGGCATTAAGTAAATAGTGATGCCATGCCGCCGCTGCAGTGAGGAGACACTGACGTGGCTAATGCTGCCGGAAGAGTCTGATGGATCCGGTGTTTGGGTTCACTAATTGCTCCAATGCAGGTTGACAGTAGGATTGTCAGGGCCTGTTAGTTGGAGAGCTTCTCCAAGCTACCTGGGAAACAAGTTAATTGAGCTCTGAGTTCTTGCTCATTATTGGTTCAGAGTGTATTAAACAGTGCAAAGGAGGAGACTGGATCTGCTGCACACTCAGCATTAGAGAGAGGAGATGCTGTGTCTGCTTTAGAGACGTTACAGGAAAGATACAGTCAGGCAAGGTGCTTGTTCTCGGCTTGTTCAGCCCACACACACCACCGCCACCCTGTGAATCCCCGTGGCTACACGGTCATTACTTCACTAAACCTAAACCTTTTCCACTCTGGCTCCCTGGTGGTCGCTTGACCTTCAAAGTCAACTCAGGAGCACAGTTGCTGCCGTTTTATTTGGAGCTGTAAAATCAGCTAAATTATGCATTACAGGGTAGGTTCATATTTTTCATGTGTGTCATAAAACAATGTTCAGGTGCACAGATGGCTCCTAGACGGCTGAAGACTTGTATTGTAGCAAAGAGAACAGGAAGTGGATGAGGATGGGGTATTTTAATGGACAGTATGGACAGGAGGCACCTGATTAAATCAAATAAATGTGACTTACCAAAAAAATAAAAAATAAAAAAAAATAAAAACAAAAGAAGTCAAAGCAAATTGGACAAATGTAAACCATGAATTTCAAAACTAGAGGAAAGGAAAGTAAAAAAAGTATTTATGCCTTTTTGAAAATAAAATTACAAGGGATAAAACTACACTACTGTGAAAAAGTCCTTAGGTGCCCCCATTTCTTTATATTGTGCCAGGAAAATAGGAAATGGGTGCAACAATTTACTGAAACATGCAATAACGTTGAGGTTCAGGCTTTGGGGAGCCTAGTTCATGGCTGACAGTATTCTACTGTGTATTTTTCTATCTAGGTAGGCTTTTACTGCATTGGCAGTGTGTTTGGTATCAACATCATGCTGAAAAATGAAGCTACTGCCAATCAGTCACTTTTCTAGATGGTATTGCACGGTGAATCAAAATCTGACAATACTTTTCCATGTTCATAATTTCATCAAAGATCCCCAAATCATGACTCAGCCTCCACTGTGTTTTACAGATGACTGTAGACACCTCCTCTATATATATCGATGACGATCTGAACCAAAATTTTCAAATTTGGATTCATCACTGAGCTGTTGCCACTGATTTTCAGTCCAGTTCTTGTGCAATTTTGCATACCTCAGCCTTTTCTCCCTGTTTCCCTTCCTTAAGAATGGCTTCTTGACAGCCACCCTTCCAATGAGACCATTCCTAATGAGGCTTTCATTAACAGTGGATAGATCAACTGAAGGGCCAGATGCATCTCTCAGGTCCTCTGTCAGGTCTTCTTCCTGCTTCTTAAGTACATGATTTTCATGTTTGGACCATTGTCCTACTGGAATATGAAACCAATCAGATGCTTTCCAGATGGTATGGATGGGTGAATTGCAGCTCTAAACCATGACAGAGCCTCCACTGTGTTTAAAAGATGACTAGACACTGCTGAGACTCTGGTGAACTGTAGATGGATCAACAGAAGGGCCAGATGCATCTCTGTCAGGTCTTTGCTGAACTTTTTCCTATTTCTTGTAGACATGGCTTTCAGCTACTGTCCATCTGCTGTAGAAAGTTTATTAAGCCTGTCACTTCTTTTTTTTTTGTCCTCTACTTGTCCTGCTTCCTCGCATTTTCAACGGACACACTGTACACCATGACAAGATATGCAAAGTTCTCAGTTACAGCTCTTTAGGAATCACCTTGTTGGTGCAAAAATACTACTTGATGCCTGTCAAACTTTTATCTTTGGCATTTTTCATAGAGTCAACTAAAGAAATGGGAACAACTGATGTGTTTTTAAAACAGGCTGCAAGTAACAAAGTGCCTAAAGATACAATTTAAAATTGGTTCCTTGCTAAGTTGTGTGTTATGTGTAAACACTACGCTGGTGCATACGTTGTGTTAGGTACTTTTTAAATGCTTGAATGATTCATAGGTCAGTGTTAAGAGGCTTAAACGAAAAAAAATTCTCTACAATGGTCAGATATGCAGACAGGAATCAAAATGAGTGAAAGAAAAAATTTGAAAGACCTTCAAAAAGCCTGGAGAACTATTGCACAAGACCAGGCTGGTTCCTTGGAAGCAAAATATAAAGAAATGAGGGGTGGTTTAAGACTTTAGCACAGTACTGTGTGTTTAAAGTAATCTAGCTGAAAATCACTGCAGATAACAGGATTTTTTCTGATCTATTTTTCCTTTTTGTGGGTATTTATTTGTTATTTTTTGAGACAAGGGAAAAATGTTTATTATCCCCCCCCAAAAAAAACTTTACTTGTTTTGGTGTCAATCGGCTCTTCAGCACACCAACTTTCAAGACTGAAAAATTTAAGGAAAATATTGGACAATACCAGTAAATATCATTAGTGCATGCATAAAAATGACTAAAATATCTCTACGCTCTTCGTGGTGGCTGGACAATTGGACTGTTTATTCACTGTTAAAGTTAAAACCAACCACTACGTATCTGATTTTTGTACTTAAATAACTCATAATTTGAAGCACTGCAGGTACTAATGTGCAAATGAACGTTTCCAAGGGCTAAGTATTCGTCTGCTGTGGAAAAACATTAAATGCAACAAGGTGCAGGACAGGTTTTATAACAAAAAAAACGACAACAAAAGAGGAAAATGCTGTTGCTTTGTAAGTTTTTGGCGGTCTCACTTTTGTTTAGTGAAATAGCATCCTTGTTACTGTCTGACAATAACTCTGACTACCAGTGGCGGATTCCCGATAAGCAGTGTTTGAATCAGTGCGCACAGCAGGAATAATAGCAATGGTAATAGTTTTGTTTTTGAAATTAATGGCTGTGAATCTCTTACTTCGGCAGAGTGCTAGAGCGCCACGTGCTGAAGCAGAACCTTTCATATCTGCATGATAGGAGCTTTACACTGAAAGCATATTGTACTGTTAAATTATGAGTGCGAGAAAGGAAAGGAAAAACATATCAAAGGCTGTTTGTTTTCTTTCACCCACCTCTCTCTGTGTCATCTTCTGCTTGTCGATCTGCTTGACCTTGGGGCTGTTGGCCAGCAGGTGGCGTAGTTTCACATAGCTCTTCCACAGCTTCTGATACCTGCAAAGAGTAAATAAGGTGGTGTCATGCTAACGAGTCCATCTCTCCCTCCTTTGCAACAACACATCAATATTTCATTTGCAGCTTGCCTGATATTAAACATAATTTAACAGCAGCCTGCGGCCATTTGTTGCATCAGCTGCTTGTGTGTGAGGGGCAGTGGACATAGAAGGGTCTGTGTTTCTGATGTCCACTGTTTGAACTGTGGCCAGAAGTTCACGCACACACCGACTGACAATTTGTAGTTCACCTTATTAAAAGAAAAAAAAGGAGCAGCCCTGACACTGACTCCAAAGCTATCTCACAACCTCCTCTTTCTCATTTTCTATAAAACCCTATTGTCTTTGCACTCATTTGCATCTGAAAAGAGGCAGAGAGTTATCGGCAAGGTGACATGTAGCCACGATACCAACCACCTCCCCTCACTCACGCTCTCTCTCTTTTCAATCAGACCCCCTGATTGATGCACCGAGGGCCGAGTGTGACCGTTCTGCTCCCATTCAGGAGACTTTCTCCTCATTTACGCAGAGTTATTCAATTATGATTGGTGGGATGGTGGGGCTTGGGGGACAGGATGGTGCATTGACAGGGAGAGAGAGGAGGAAGGAAGTAAGGAAGGAGGGAGGAAGGGAAGAGCGGCGGTGGGGGTGTAGTGTGGAATAGAAGAATTATAGAGCTTTAATAGCGGGGACTTCATTAGAGACTGAGACGAGGGAATGAGACGGCTTTACCGCCCCGATTATCAGCTCACCAGCACCTCCGCACAGAAGCAGCCGCGGTTGGACGAGAGACGGAGAGGAAGAAAGGGAGAGCGAGACAGAGAGAGAGTCTATCCAGCCTGGGAGGCCCCCTCGTCCCCAATCCGCTCCAATGACCTTTCCACAGATCCGCTGTGTGCTCTCAGGGTAGCACTGCCGTGGCTCTCGCCATTCCCTGCACATGCTTACATTAGCATATGCTGCCTCTTTCCGTCTCTTCACCCTCCTCCTTCCATCTCCCATTTCCCATCTCCAACCCTTTTCAGGCGTGGATCATTGCCGGCTTCGTCGATCTGTTACAGGGATGGAGGTTTGGCATTCAAACACGGATCTCTGTGACTCAAAGAATCCACGCTGGTTGAGAAATTTTAAAACCACTGTGGAAAGAGCGGTGATGCTTGCAAAATGTGGAATTTAACAAAATCAAACTGAAGCTCAATCTACTAAAGTAGCAGCTATCAATCACTCAGAGACAGGTGACTGGCTTCACAGACCCACAACAGTAGTAATAATGTGCACAAGACTTATTGCACAACTTGTCTTCATCACTACCACCAGTGTGTGTGTGTCTGTCTGGGTGCTGCAACGTGCATCAGCTGCCCCTGCCCCTTTTACACAAACTCAGAGAGTCTCTTCTGGATTGTGACTAGTAAGAGGAGTTTAATATTAGTGGGAAGAGTAAATAAAGCTGATCTGACATGCGTTTAGTCAGAAAGACTTTAAAAGGTGTTCTTAGATGTATTTATTTGCTCCATTTTATTTTACAGCATTGGGAAAGCTGTTAAAGTGAAGCCTGATGTTGCCTTACACACAAAGCATGACTGCCAGTCTCTTCCTCACAGTGAGGAATACAGCTTATTAATTTAACATTGGTATTGGATTTATACGTATCAGCAGATATCCACAGCTAAGTTATGTGTATTATCTCAGAACTGGAAACTAATTTAAGTCTTATAAAGTGTTTCTCAGTGTTCATCCATCCATTTTCTGCCACTTATCTGGGTCCACATAATGAGGGCAGCAGTTTAGGCAGATATACCCAGATCTCCCTCTTCCTGGCCACCTTCCCCAGCACCTTCAGGGGGACACTGAGGTATTTCCAAGCCATCTGAGACACATAATCTCTCCAGTGTTTCCTGGATCTGGCCCAGGGCCTCCTCCAACTTGGAAATGCTTGAAACACATCACCTAGAAGGCATCAGGAGGCATCCTGGTCAGGTGCCTGAACCACCTCACCCAGCTCTTTTCAATGTCAAAGAGTAGTAGCTCTACTCTTAACCCCTTCTGAATGACTGAGCTCCTCAACCTATCTCCAAGGGACAGCCCGGACACCCCTTAAAAGGAAACTCCTTTTTGCCACTTGTATCCGTAATCTCAGTCTTTTGGTCACCACCCAGAGCCTGTGGCCATAAGGTGAGGGTAGGGATGTAGACCGACGAGTAAATCGACAGCTTCACTTTCACAGTCAGCTTTCTCTTCACTATAACAGACCTCCATAGTCATCGCTGCAGACGCTGCACCTTTCTGTCGATCTCTTTAACCTGTATTGAAACATATTAATTAAAGGTTGGCTGGAAGGGAAGAGCGTGGTAGGAAAAGGTGAACAAGCAACAGGCATGCCCACAGCCTTGAGAGGATAATCAAAAAAGTGGATTCAAAACTTCGGAGCTTCACAAGAAGCACTCTGAGGTTGGTGTCACTCCATCAAGAGCCACCATGCACGGACATCTTCAGGAAAGGTGCTACAACTGTTGCATTCCTAATATCAATCACCCTGAACCGGATAAAATGTCAGAAACCATCTTAAAACAAATTTATAGTACTGCGCCGGCCCTTCTGAGAGCCTACGCACAGCTTCATAGATAATCGCTGTTTATTGTCACCAGAGAGCAGTGTCACAAGCAATCGGTCTACAGGCTACTCTTGCTTGCTGTTGTCGGTCCTTCAGCCAGCCGTGTAGAGCAAAGTTAAAATATGTAAAGAGCTGAAGTGAAACAGTGTGTTTAAAACAATGAAAAGTGACCATTGCAGCTACTGTTTGATTTTTTCGGGCCTCTCCCTCCATGTTAGGAACGTCACTGTCGCTTCCTTTCTATGCCAGCCTACTTTTCAACCAATCAGCATTCAGCCTACGCACAGTGTCATCTGTGTCAAGCTACGTGTAGCTGCATTGTTGGAGAGACTGCACGGCACCACGTATGCATTGGTTGCATCTCCCGCTGCACTGGCTTCACACAGGCAAATACCAACGCATACGAAAAAGAACTGAACTGTTGCTCAGTGGTCTGAAGTCCTGACAAATGAAAATAAAATTTGCATTTCATTTGGAAATCAATGTCTGGAGGAAGAGTGGAGAGGCACAAAATCCAAGGAAGTCTGGAGTCCAGTTTCTGCAGTCTGATGATCTGTGGTGCTGTGGTATCCGCTGGTGTTGGTTGGTCCACTGTGCTTTATCAAGTCCAGAGTCAACACAGCTGCCCAGCAGGAGATTTTAGAGCACTTCATGCTTCCATCTCCTGACAATCTTCATGGTAATACCAATTTTGTTTTCCAGCAGGACTTAGCACCTGCAGACAGTGCCAAGATTATCACCAAATGGTTTGCTGACCATGTTATTACTGTGCTTGATTGGCCCACAGAGAATCCACGAGGCATCGTCAAGTGGAAGATGAGAAACACCCGACCCAAAAACACAGACGAGTTGAAGGCCACCATCAAAGCAACCTGGGCTTCAATAACACCTCAGCAGTTGACAAGCTGATGGCCTCCATGCCAGATCACACTGATACAGTAATTTGTGGTAAAGGTACATGAATGTACTTTTCAGAAGTTGTTTTCTGTGTTGCAAATTGTTCTTTGGAAAAATTCCAAATATTTCAGACACTGCATTTCTGATTTTCATCAAGTATAAGCCATAATCATCAAAACTAAAACAAAAAAGGCTCAACATATTCCACTTTACATGTAATGAACACAGAATAGATGAAAGGTTACCTTCTTGAATTAAATTTTAAAACATATATACCTTTGCCACAATTTTCTAATTCCTGAAGACACACTAGTATATCTTATCAGAGGATGTGGTATTCTGTTTACAAGCAAAAAATGATCAATTGTAAAAAAAAAAAAAAAAAAAAAAAATCCTTTAATAAC
>VUQH01088623.1:0-12494 GCA_015106775.1 Etroplus canarensis | reverse complement strand
TATATATATATATATATATAGACAGACTGAGAAAATTCAACCAAAACTTACTTTACCAATCGGCCACAAAGCTGAAAAATGACATTCCTTTTAAGTACTTTATAACATGAGACATTTGTAAACAACATGTACCTGGGGTGATGATGATGTTGTTGGCTTCTTTGATTATGTCAATGGTTTGGTCCACATTGACTTCAGTGTGAGTACCAACAATCTCCATGGGCTTCCCACCTGCTGTGGAAGTGGTGCCGTAACCACCCAGGATCACGTTGGGCAGGGAGCGGTTCATAGCCTTGAAGGAAAAGAAGTCTGATAAACATTTGCAGTATATGGCTTAGTTCATACACACCGCTGGAATTGTTCATCTACTCACCACACACATGATGTAGGAGAGGATGGCACCAGAGGAGCCAATCAGAGCTCCTACAATAGTCATAAGGTTGTTGTCTAGTAAAAAGCCTTCAGCACAGAGTGCCCATCCTGAGTAGCTGTTCAGCACAGTAATGACCACAGGCATGTCAGCACCTCCAATGGCTGCTGTTAGCGTTACACCCTATGAGAAGGTGAAGTCAGCAAAAACAATTACAAATTTCACGCAGGTAAAACAATACTTAAAATTAAAACTAATTAATGAAATACAGTTTTACTGAAAAACGAGTTGCCTAGCTTTCTGTCTATCAGCACAATTAATGGTTGCAAACTCACCATAACAGTGGAAAGCCCAGACACTCCCAGTAGACACCCCATGCCGGTACCATAGCTGGAACTAAGCATAAAGGGCACCATGCCTCCTATGGACGCTGCCATCAGACTGGCATTTAACATGTGCCGTCCAGGCAGCAGCAGGGGGGCAGAGTTCAGGATGCCTACAACCAAAAATGTTTTCAAACATATTTTTTAGGGAAGCAAAAGCAAGTATTCTCACTTTTTTCTGGAGATAAAAGGAACATAACTGACAAGACAAAACAAGTGAGCACACTTCTCTCTTACCATTGTCAAGTGTCTTTGAACCCTCAGACATATCTGTGAAAGCCTTTAATCAGCTGTCTGAGCATCTGTCATATCCACAAATCAGCCAGCAAACCTCTCCAGCCACAGCCATGCAGCTAATGCCCTGCCCTTCTTACGAGAAATTACCAGAAAGCTTCTCGTGTGTTCTTTTTGATCAGTCAGCCTACAACGTAAATTAGAGAGTACTGACACTTGCACACAAGCTCCTGGTTAACAGGGGATCTTTGGCTTCAAACAGATAAAAATAACAATCAGCACCAGACGAGGCAATGCTCAGTGTGTTTATATAGATATTTTTGCACCTGTTAAAAGAAGTCAGGCCTTAGAAGGATGCATATTACAGACTTTGAAATATCTGTAGCATGAACCCTATACAGATGCATAGAGAAAATGTGCGTGTGAGACAGAGTTATTATAGTTTTGTATTTCCTTATTAGTTTTTATTTTTATTTCGTTGTGAGTTTTTATTTTCAATTCAGTTTAGTTTCAGTTAGTTTCCAGAGTGGGTTTGCTTGTTTTTGTTTAGTTTTTATTGTTTGAAAATGTTTGGTTTTAGTTTAGTTTTTATTAGTTTCAGTTTCCTTGATTACTATATTATGGATGGTATTTGTCAGGGGAAGATTTAAGATGTTTAGATGAGAAATTACAATACAAACACAACACTTTGTGAAGGCAGATGAGTCACAATCATGTAGACATCCCGAGTCTCAATAAACAGATGCACCAAAGCCTCATCAGACAGACTGACTGACCAAATTTAATCCAACTGACAAAGACTAGAACTAAGGACATTTCCTGTATGTTTTTATTTTATTTGAGTTAGTTTCCTAAGATCACAATGTCATTTTAGTTAGTTTTGATTTTTACCTAGTTTTTATTTTTATTTTGTTAACGAAAACAATTTTTCTCATTTAGTTTTACGTTCAGTTTTAGTTAACTATAATAACCCTGATGTGAGAACTCAGACCAGAATTCATTACCTTGAAGCTTTCCATAGGCCACCAGTGATCCACTGAAGGTGACGCCTCCGATGTAGGTACCGAGATAAGCCACGGTCTTGAGTACACCTGCAGCTGGGTGAGTATCTAGGTGGGGGTACTCAATCATATACTCAGCAATGCACGTGAGAACAGCTGCCAGACCCACAAGGCTGTGGAAAGCTGCCACGAGCTGGGGCAAGTCTGAGATTTCAATACGCTTGGCAATGGTGAGACCTGCAGTCAAAATATAAAATAAGTAAAGAGGCAGATTTCAAAGTCAAGCACCAGAACCAAACTTCTCATGCACATTGGCTGAGACGCCTGCAAGAAACATTAAATGTGAAAAAAAAAAATAGTAAAGTAAAAAGAGCAAATGGTTATAAGACAGATGCCTGTTTTCAGTTAAGGGGGCCTGATCTTCAAAGGTAATCTAACAAGTTCAAAGTTAAGCATTTAATTGTGCTTTCTTGAAAACAAAGCAGCACTAAATGCACACTGAGTAAACACTTGTGAATTTCTGGATATGTGTGTCTGGACGTTAATTACAACATCATTTATCTTCTTGCTTCTTAAATTACTATTAACATGTACAACATTCACACATAATGATGGTACCCACTCATCTCTCTATCTGGACAGGATGATTGATGCTCTGTTGTGAATTAGCAATATTTCTTCAAAAGACTGGGGGAGCTGCATGCAAACTTAATAAGACCTAACTCATTCATGATGGCACTGCAGTTTTTGAAACAAACTGTTGGACTTCAAAGGAGTCATGTCCGAACTTTATAAATTTATTTTTATTGAAAACTGAAACCCAGTGGTGCCTTTTTAGTTGTAAGTCTCCTTCACATGATAAAGCTTACTTTTTAGGGGCTTTAGATAAAGAAAAATGGGTTGTGTGGAAAATAAATTAGAACTGCTGTGGTGTTACGGTGGGGATTTTGGCAGCACAATAGTCTGTGTATTTGCTTTTTCAGCCAAGTAATGTCAACGATCAGATCACTGTGATGTGCATTTTAGATTTAGATCCTCTAAATTCACCTACCCAGGGTTCCCCCAGTGGCCATAGCCAGAGACATCTGAGACAACAGCTCTGGTGAAGGTTTGAGAGCACCAAGTGTGGCAGCAAGGCCCCCCGCTACTCCCATCATGCCCAGGGCGTTCCCCAAGCGACTGGTATTCTGGGCAGAGAGGCCAGCCAGCGCCCCGACACAACACAAACCTGAGCCCAAGTACATCATCTGAGGCGACAAAAAATGAGACTCAGCAATGCATCATGGGGAAAGTCATGTTACTCAATAAGTCATCATCCAAAAAAAATTTCCAGCAAATAAGATTAAAATAGTGTGAAGATTAAATGTAATCCAAAGAAAATAAACAAAAGCTCTTGATATTCAGCTAATCATTTCAGCAATTTGAGGCATATTATATAATTATTATTTGATCAAGCCACTGTGTTTGAAACTGTTTCACCAAAGGCAATTTTTCCCCTCACATATTTCACCCTGAACTTTTTGATATTGAACAGTGAAGCTGTATGTAAGAAGTATTTGAGAACTCCAATATCTGAGTCATGAAGTCCTGAGATTAAAGAGAACCTAACCTGCTCATTTCCAGTTTTATGTATTTATTCTTGGACTCTAAAGTACTAGTGCATCCCAAAAATAGAATATGACAATGTCACGATAAAGCTATTTAATTTAAAAAGGTAAGCTTTCATGTATTCTCTTCTCATAACATGTTAAGTGAAATATTTCCACAAATTTTTAGTTTTAATTCTGGACGTATACCTCATGAAAATAAAAAAGCCAGCATCTTAAATTAGAATATTTCATTTCAAATTTGAGTAAATTACTATTCAAACAATATACTGTAAATACTGTGTATCTGGACAACTGACACAAGGGGGGTAAGCCCAAGAATTTCATTGCTGGATAGGCTGGCTGTTCATCGAGTGCAGTATTAATTTAAAGTGGACTGGAAGGGAAAAGTGTGGAAATGGCGCACATGTAACATGGATGACTGCAGCATTCACAGGTTTGTCAAGAAAAGTTGATTTGAGAACCTGGGGACACTTCACAAGGAGTGGACTGAGGCTGGTGTCGGTGCATCAAGAATCAACACACATGAACGTCTTCCGGAAAAGGGCTATAACTGTCACACTCCTGAATTAGAGACATCAGAACCATCTTACTTGAGCGAAGGTGAAATAGGACTGGACTGCTGCTCAGTGGTCTTTTCAAATGAAAGTAAATTTTTTCATTTAATTTAGAAATCAAAGGTCTGAGAGTGTGCAGGAAACATGGAGAGGCACAGAATCCAAGGTGTTCAAGTATAGTGCGAAGTTTCTGCAGTCTGATGATTTGGAGTGCCATGTCATCTGCTGCTGTTGGTTATCATTGGTCCACTGTGTTTTATAAAGTCCAAAGTCAACACATCATCTACTGGGAGATTTCAGAGCACTCCATACTTCCATTTGCTGAGAAGCTTTATGGAGATGCAGATTTTCTTTTCAGGCAGGACTTAGCACCTGCACACAGTGCCAACACTACTACCAAATGGTTTGCTATTTGTATGTAATAAATGAAATGTAACGAACGTAGAATTTATTAAATTACAAAAACAGTTTTTGAGATGCACCTATAAAATCAAATACACTTCCAAGCAAGCAGGAGTTGCCACGTTTTAATCTAAAAACAAACATTATGGGTACCACATACTCTCATGCACTGACATGATGTGCATCCCTTCACCTGCTCAATGCTGTATCCAGCTGCCACCGAGGCGCTGTACCCTCCGACAAATGTAGCCCCTGGTAGCAAATACAGGTAATTGTACTCAGGAGGGTCAGTGGGACGTTTAAACATGTCCAGCATCCTCTGTGTGATCAGAAAACCACCTGCAAAGGGAAAAGAAAGGATACAAATCGACAGTTTTCATTTGGTTGGGTGGGTACCAAATCATGTTCTCTTAAGTTATTTTTGAGTACAGTGTTGAATGTCAAACCAGCAATGTTGATAGAGGAAACAAAGGCAGCAGCCAGAGCGAGACTCTCAGGCAGGGTGGAGGGTGTCAGACCTCCACCCATCAGCACAAGACCTCCTACTGCGGTCAGACCTGACAGAGAAAAGACAGCATACCTCAAAAAAGTTATAAAGACACACATCTGTACAGATTCCTAAATATGGCTGTAGTTATCTTAATGACTCCTGACCTGAGATGGCATTGGTAACAGACATGAGAGGTGAGTGCAGAGCAGGGGTCACGCCCCACACAGTGTGGTATCCCACAATCCCAGCCAAACCAAAGGTAGTAACCATCTGAGTAAAAGCTGCATTGGGAGAGATGATACCCAAAGCCAGACAGGTGGACAGACCTACAGAGAGAGAAAGGACAGCTGTGCTTTGGTTGCTGTGTTTGTATGCACAGTACTTTCCACTTTGCTGTAGTTTTAGCTTGTTTTTCAGCCCCTTCTTAACCATTTAAGCAGTGGAATAACTGAATAAGACAAACAAACCCATAATTCTATAACCAAGTGTTATGATTCATAGTTTCTCAGAAAGAAATGAATGGAAATATTTGAATTTACTGAAAAATATATTCATCACTGTGCTCAATTATAGAGTGGCTTTCAAAGGTCACATTAAGATCTTATGATGTCTGTTTTCTTAGCAACAATAACTAGCTTTAACAATGGCAAACTTAAGAAGAGACTAGAATAAGTACTGAAATTAAGACATTTTTTCCAATCAATGAAAGGGATTGCCAAGGATTGTCTTTATAAATTAATAAACCCAAGGAGACATACTGAAATTGCTTTTTTTGTGTCCAAATACAAAGATTTCCTGTTTGCAGAGTGTATGATTTGGAAAAACAGTCCTGCTTTACATGTTGCCTTAAAACTGGTTAACTGATTTAAAAAAAATAGGGTTTTTTTTCGATACACAACCACTATTGAAACATGAAATTGTGTCACAACTCCAGAAATCAGAATATTTCTGCATGGATCTCTGTGTGTTTGTTTCTGACCTGCAGTGTAGACACCGGCAGAGGTCATGGTACGGTTGAAGGGCGAAATCGCCGCCGCTTTCTCAGCCTCCAACTCCGCGACTGTTTTTTGTTTTACTGGGGGTGGCGGGACAGTTTTAGGGAGAGGGGACGGGAACATGTTCTTGCCTTCCTGGACATACCAGAAAACACACAAAAGACCAGAGTAAGAACAGAGAAGGCCAAAAAAGTTTTGCGTGAGAAACAGACATCAAGACTTTTGCATAGTGGGAGATCTTGAACACAAACTCATGGACTGCACAGGAGATTATACTGAACAAACAGCAATCATGAACCAGTTAGCAGTGGTTTTGAAAGATAAATTCTCTTTTAAGGAGTTGAATAATGCTTAGTTTAACAAGGGGTAAACTGATATGTCCCATTGAGGTTGCGTGCTTATTCTGCCATAAACAGTGTGTCAAAGCCAAAATTCCTGGAAAAGTATATTTTGAAACATTCATAACATTCTTGCTGGAATCCAAAATGAGCCATTCCCAGCTGGGACAGGGTTTTAGCACTCATTTGGAGCTGTATCCTAGCATGACAGAATCTGGTCACACATGCTGAGAGGGGAAAAAAGAAATGCCAGTGGAGATGGAAGCTGCCAGTAGATAGTTAAAACACATAAAAACTCACCTTCATAACAAGAGTCCCACGGATGACGTGGTCAATTGTTCCATAGTCAAATTCATCTTTGGGCTCATAGTGGAAGTATTCCTTGTCTGGGCTAATGGCCTTCAGCAGCTTCAGTATGTTGTTTGAATACAGAGTGCTGGCTTGGGTGGGCAAGCGGCTAGGCAGGTCTGTGTAGCCAATGTGCGTTACTCCCTAGTAAATGAAAATGTACATTGCTAGTTAAAAAAAAAAGTTGATTGATGAAGAAATCATAAATACATCTTTTGCATTGTTTGATCTTTCTTTTGTTCTTAGTTCAAAAGCAAAAGCCAAGCAGCAAACTCACCTTGTGAACATGCAGCTCTCCAGGCCTGGTTGTCTCAATGTTGCCCCCAGCTTCTGCAGCCAGATCCACCACTACAGAGCCATCCCTCATAGACTCCACAAACTCCTTTTTGATCAAAATGGGAGCACGCTTCCCTGCATGGGAGCAGTACCACAGATGGAAAAACGACAGGGATCAGATTCTTTTTAATATCATGCAGTCCAACAAACCAGAAAGTCAGGACAATTAAACCATATCAAAAGATCCATTTACCAGTTTTATGTGACAAGAAGCAGAAAAACCCGTAACAATCATTAAAACAAACAAGATGTTAGGGGTAAAGTCATAGACTGTATATGAACAATGGATAATCGATAAAGCCATCACCCATTGTTTGGTAAAATCTAGCTGTGAAGCCTCAAGTTGAGCATTTTTGCCATCACCATCTTGGTTTTTTGAAAGCCAAAGTAACAAGTAGGGGATAGACCAGCACAGCCATAGGCTAAGGACTTAACAGTAACAGTTTAATCCTACTTTTTTAATACTCTAATTTACAAAATGATTATGTAGCATTCAGTAGGGCTTTTTCTTATTTTCATGGCTCTGCCAATCAATCTACAGCCAAATCCTATGTATAGCCATTCTTGGATAATTACAAACTCCAGGTCCAACATCAGCTCAGCTTCACTGTTTGAAGTACATGTAGAAATTCAACAAACAAATAAAAGTTTGACAGCGTGAGTATAGATGCTCACAATGGTGTCAGCCACTTGTGTAGCTACGGCGTGGGCTCTAAGATACAACTCATGTTACATGTTAATTGTTTTCTCAGACAATCAACAAAACTAAAGCAACATTCTAATAACCTCAATGTCAGATCTTAGATCTTAGCACTGAGTATTCCTCGATTTTATCTTTGTCTTGGCACCCTTCAACTCCTGAGATATCTATCCAGGTCTTTAGCTACTAGAACATCAACTATACAGCAAAATAAAATCAGTCCAAAAAAATCTCAGCACACTTGCAGAGCAATGTTGCATAGGTCTATTTGATATTCAGAGGTGCTATTCAAAAAAATAAAAGCATGGATTAATGAAGTTTATTTTTTTAAAAAGATAAAGATAAAAGAAGATAACTGAAGAAGATACTGGTGTGACTCACCTGGAATTAGAGCAGTGCTGATGACAATGTCGACCTCTTTACACTGTTTGGCGAAAAGAGCCATCTCAGCCTCAATGAATTCCTTTGACATCTCTTTGGCATAACCTCCGACACCCTCACCAGACTCTTTGATGTCTACTTCTAAAGGCTCTGCCCCAAATGACTTGAACTGCTCCAGAGCAGCTGGCCTGAAAGTCATTAAACAGTCAGCCTATCATCAAAATCATATCCATCACAACCATCATCATTAGGTCTGCAGTCTGAGGCAGTGTTTCCCCACAGTCTTATACCTGGTGTCAAATCCCCTAACTATGGCTCCCATTGACTTGGCTGCCCCTGCTGCTGCTAAACCAGCCACTCCACCACCAATAACCAGGACCTGTTTACAACAGAACACCGAAATGTACAAAGGAAACTCAAAGTCTGTACTTCACTTTTTATTTGAGGTACACGCAAAGAAAGTAAATATTGCAGGGCGGTAGAAATCTATCGTGGTCATTTAAGTAAAACAAACCATTACCTTAGCTGGAGGTACTTTTCCTGCAGCTGTGATCTGACCAGTAAAAAACCTGCCAAAGTGGTTGGCAGCCAGAACCACAGCCTTGTAACTACAAAACAAAAAAATTAAATCACATCTACAGTAACTAGGCAAACATATGAAATCCGTATTTAAATTTTCTCTTTTTTTACCCAGCAATGTTAGCCATGGAACTGAGTGCATCATAGCCTTGTGCAATGGTAACTCTGGGAACCTGGTCCATAGCCAGCACGGTGCTCTGCCTCGCAGACAGCTTATTCATCAGTTCTTGGTTCTGAGCTGGATAGATGAAACTCACCAAGGTGGATTTGGGTTTCAGGAGATCTGCCTCGCTCAAACTGGGGGCTCGAACCTAAAGCCAAAAAAAGATCTTGCAAATCATATATATTTCATATATATGTATGTGTGTGTGTGTGTGTGTGTGTGTGTGTGTGTGGACTCAGTTCAGGTACACATCTCTGGCTGTGGGCAAAGAAGGCCCACCCATGTGTTGATTACACCTTTTGTTTCCACCCAATTAGAAGAACACTGGCATAAAGGTAGGGGATGTTGGACAAGAGGGCCTGGCTCGCAATCTCCATTCTAGTTTATCCCAAAGGTGTTTGATGGGGTTGAGGTAAGGGGCTCTATGCAGGCCAGTCAAGTTCTTGTACACCAAACTCATCCAATCATACCTTTATGGACCTTGCTTTGTGCACAGTCATGCTGCAACAGAAGGAGGCCTTCTCCAAACTGTTCCCAAAAAGCTGAAATTGTCCAAAATGTCTTGGGAAGCTGAAGCATTAAGATTTCCCCTCAATGGAACTAAGGGACCCACGCAACCCCCAGAATAATAACCCCAGTGGTCTATGCTTCTCACCACTCCATCCGATACATTGTGCTTGGTGATTTAAGGTTTGTATGCAGCTACTCGGCCATAGAAGCCCAAGTCCTGAAGCTCTGGGCACACAATTTTTGTGCTGATGTTAATGTCAGAAAGGATTTGTAACTCTGCAGTTATTGAGTCAGAGTGTTGGTGACTTTTACACACTATGTACCTAACCCAGCTCTGTACCTTGATGTTGTCTGTCACTTTGTGGCTGAGTTGCTGTGTTTCCTAAACACTTCCACTTTGCAACAATTCTACTTAGTTGTTGATTATGAAATAGTTAGAAGAGAAGAAATTTCATGAACTGACTCGTTGCAACAGTGGCATTCTATTACAGTACCACGCTCAAATTCAGTGAGCCCTTTAGAATGACTCATTCTTTCACAAATGTTTGTAATGGCAAACTGCATAGCTAGATGGTTGATTTTATACACTTGTGGCAATGGGACTGAATAAAACACCTAAATTCAATGACTAAGACGTGTGGTCCAATCATTTTGCCCAGATGGTGTGTGTCCCAGAGTTAGATGCTAGGTCTCAGTGTAGCATCATGGTATGACACAATAAGAAGATTGCTGGTGGTATTTCAAATCCTGACTGAAACTCTACACTCAAACGGTTCCTGTGTGTATGATTCCTGTACAACGAATGCTTTAATCAGCAGACCAAATAGTGACATGTACAAACCTTCAGGACCAAGTCTGAGCTGAAGGCTCCCTTTACATCAGTAATGGTGGCTCCAGCATCTCTGTACTGCTGATCAGAGAACTTGGATTCTTCTCCAGCTCCACTCTCCACCTGCACTTTGAAGCCCTGTTTGACCAGCGCCTGTACCCCGGCAGGAGACAACGCCACACGGCGCTCATTCTGTAAGGTCTCCTTAGGAACTCCAACCACCAAGTCCTTGTAGAGTACACCTGAACACAAAGTCCAACTGATAGTTAAGTCTGTAGTTTTTAAAAGACATGCACCAAACTCATAGGCCTTCGCTGAAAAATAAATATTATCAGGTGAGTATTGGAACCTGTCACGCATACATTTATAATGAGAAATATCTTTCTTTTTTATGCAACAACACAGCGGAGCATGCGTGTACAGCTGAGATGCGTGGCTGGAAACAGTGTCAGGTTACATATTTCTCTCCATACATGGTGTGGTGACCTCGCCACCATGGAGACATTATTAGCAGGTGATTGGCACTGGGCCAGCACACACACACACACAGAGGCCTGCAGTCCTACACAGGCACACTCAAAACTCAAACTTAAACGCTTTCTGCAACTCACAAAACTTTCATAAACAGGCTGAAGCATGTGCCCCGCAAATAGCACTGGCTCCATAAACAAACGCCTGTCATCAGAATCAGTTAGACAGGAGTTAAGGCTTTACATGTCACCTTTAACTGACCTCTCATATTCTCTTACATGTTAGGAAAAGCTACAGCTCAGTCAGCGAAGCCATTTCCTGGTTTATAACAGTTTTCCCCTATTTTGAGACCATCTCTAGCAAACTGTTGCAAACAATTTGTGATCTGTAGTGGAGTTTTCCACTCTTTTGGCCCAGGAGAGCGTGTCCTTGAGTGAACTGTTACGCTCTCATTACTCAGTTCAGACAGAGAGGCTATCCAAACCTAGGGAGAAAGCACGCAAACCCAGCCTGGAAAATATTGTAAAGTTAAGCAGAGAGATTTATGAATTTCCTACCTCTGGAGGCCTTTTGGTCCCATAACACAGGGAAAGTCCTGAAATGCCTCCTTCCAGGTATCTTCCGATGGACCCCTCGCTGAGACAAAATGACAGATGAGCTACAGATGCGTCGCAGAAGGGTCGACATGGCTGAGTGTCCGCCCTGAGACTCCTTCTAGCTCTTGATTATGAACACAAACAAGGAGAGATATTAGGCTACACTACTTCTGCATCTGCTGTCAAATAACCGAGACCATCTTAAAACCCCCTCAAGCAGTTCCTGAAGCCCCCCACCTCCTCAACAGTCATACACTCAGGCTGTCTGTGCTGCGAGGCCTACAGACAGCACAGTGACATTTCAGGCACACACACACACACAGGCAGGGGACAGGGTTGATTACACTCTCCAGGCTTGTTCGCGAGAACTGGAATTATGACGGCACAGAGGGGAAACTGTGCCAAGTCTGGCCTAGCCGCTGTGAGCAGGAGCATAAGAATCAAGTGTTCAAATAACAAGGGGCCTGGAGGAGACACCTCAGGACTCAGACACTGACAAACATCTTACACATTCAAAACTGTTTACAAATGTTGGCCTTTTATTAAGACAAACAATGTCATGACAGAGAAACACATGACTGTGGAAACTTGTCATACTTGGGTTGTTGTTTTGGTTTCTGAGCCACAACAGTTGTTTCTGATAATGCATTCATTGCCCAGCCACCACCCACCCTCCTCATTCATTCCTGCAGCCATTCATTGATATATTCATTGATTCATTCATTTACTGAGTCACAGTCTCTCAGTGCCCTTCACTCTCCACCTTTCACTCATCCATTCATACACTGAAAGACTGGCTGATGGTATTCTCAGACTTGCCTTTCAGATTTCCAAAAAAGAAAAAGAGCAGATTAGAGGTTCAGCTCTCCCCCTCAGCAGCAGGGTCACCTGTGATACTCCTACCCCTCTGAATCCTTCCGTCTGCTTGCAAGGAGACACAGACGACCTTCCGCAGTTTCGGTATCACTGCTGGACTGTTTCTGTATAAATAGCAACCCACGTGACGGCAGTCATGCCCACCTTTGAAGCGGATAAACTCCTCACAGACGCCACGCAGACTAACGCACTGCCAGAGATTTAAAGGCTGGATTAAGGCGTCAGGAATCAGGACAACACTACCGGTGATCTTATTTTAAATATGTGGATGAACGGTGAGGCGATGCCCCCCCTGCTGTTTTCTGGGCAGCCAAAGTGCTTTTTAAAT
>VUQH01088620.1:40803-53636 GCA_015106775.1 Etroplus canarensis | reverse complement strand
GACCTAATTAGTTTCAGCATGTTCCTAAAGCTGTTTCTTTTGTAGCACCACTTACTTTTCCAGCCTTACGTACATTGGATTGCTGCCATGTGATTGGCTGGCAATAAGTGTCCCTGGTAACTTTGTTGACCATAATTTGCAACATAAAAATAAAAAAAAAATTGGAAAAAAATCACAAAAGTTTTAAAAAAGTGTTTCAGTATCTTCCAGTAGCACTTTTGTGTTAAAATTTTTAATTTCTGAGTTTTTTAATAAGTGCCTTAAAAGTTTAAATGAACCCTTCCATTTTTATGGCCATGTGATTATGTTACATAGATTCAGGATTGAAGCATGACAGATACGCTATGTGGCCAAAACTGTTTGGTCAGACCTCTCACTCACTGAGTTCAGGTGTTTCGTTCAGTCCCATTGCTACAGGTGTATAAAATCCAGCACCTAACCACGCAGTGTCTTTACAAACATTTATGAAAGAATGGGTCGCTCCACAGAGCCCACCGAATTCCAGCGGGTCACCGTGTGCTGAGGTCTGTGGTGCGTAAAAGTGACCCATGCTCTGCTGACTCAGAAACTTCAGAGCACACACCTCCTCTGGCATTAACATCAGCACAAAAACTGTCTGCCGGGAGCTTCATGGCATGGGTTTCCAAGGCTGCGCAGCTGCATGCAAACCTTACATTACCGAGCACAATACCAAAGGTCAGAATGGTGTAAACAAACGCTGCCACTGGACTCTTAAGCAGTGGAAATATGTTCTGTGGAGTGACAAATCACGCTTCTCCATCTGGCAGTCTGATGGATGAGTCTGGGTTTGGTGAATGCCAGGAGAACGTTACCTGCCTGACTGCACTGTGCCAACTGTAAAGTTTGGTGGAGAGCTAATGCAATGGGGAGTTTTTTCTGCGTTTGGCCTGGGCCATGCTTCAACTTACCAAGACTATTCTGTGCTTCCGACTTTGTGGGAACAATGTTAGAAAGGTCCTTATCTGTTCCAGCACGACTGTCTCCACAGTGTGGGGGTTTACTCATTCGCCTCAGATGCAAAAGATCCCTGGTTTGAGGCATGCTTCCCTGGAGACACAAGCCCCTTCCACAGTGGGCGGGTAGCATCAGGAAGGGCACTGAGCATAAACTCTATGCCAAATTGCCTATAGAGATTCATCTGCTTCGTCAGCCCTTTGGGTAAATACAAGGGAGCGGCTGAAGGTAATGACTATGACTGATCCCCGGTGCACAAAGCAAGCGACATGATAGCATGGCTGGATGAGTTTGGTGTGAAAGAACTTGACTGGCCTGCACACAGCCCTGACCTCAACCCCATCCAACACCTTTAAGATGAACTAGAATGGAGATTGCGAGGGAGGCCCTCTTGTGGACGAAAGAGGAAAAACTCCTACTGACACAATCTAAAATCTTGTAGAAAGCCTTCCCAGAGGAGTGGAAGCTGTTAAAGCTGGAGTACCAGCTCCATATTGATGCCTGTGCATTTAGAATGAGATGTTATAAAAGCTCCTGTAGGTGTAATGTGTGGGTGGCCCAAATACTTATGTCCATACTGTTAACCGTTTAGCAGTTGAAATATTAATTATTACATTGGCTAAGTTGTTTTTATTTTTTTCTTCGCGCACATTGTCTCCAGGTTTGTCTTCTTGTATTTGCGTGGGACAAAGACAACTGTGTTTCATCCCCGCTTGAAAACACTCATCAGAGCAGAGCAGCAAGTGAATGCACATGGCAGTAAATGGGTGTAAAAGCCTAAAAGCATTTGGCTTTAACGCAGGTCTAGTTTCTTTGGTTCTTCATGGACTTTCCCAGACAGAAAGAATGACATATTGGATTACCTAAATTGGGGGGTTTTACCCTTTAATCCCACTTCATTTTACATTAAGGGAGTCACAGGAGTTCTGAGAACATAATCTGCTGCTGCTTTGCCTTGTGCGTGCCTATCTGCCTTGGCAGCTTTGTGGCACGGCTCTGAAAATAGCCTGAATACCTCCACCTTATTGTTTTGTGTTGTTAGGTCTGTGTATCAACTCCTGCTGGAGGCTAATATTTCTTGGGGTATGCAAGTAATATAGTACTTGTTGACATGGGATAATGACATTGACTCACATTGACCTAACAATAGAAGTGTGCTGAATCACATCATATACTCGCACTGTATTGCTGTAAAGTGTTAGTCTGCCATTCAGTGAGCGTGATTTTGACTGATGTGTGGCTAGTAAACTGTTTTCCGGAAAGCTCGGCCTCCTCCTTTCCAGATAACAATAATGGACTTAGGAGTCTATTGTTTGATAAAGTGCCTTTAAACAGTTTTAGATGAAGCTGAGCAAGTCGCTTTAATGGCCGCTTTATCAACCGACGGCTCCCTCCACCGCCACACTGTTACTTATCGCTTCACTGGATGGCATTCCTCTCCCTGCACTTTCACTTTTGTGCCACATTCCTGAGATCTCTTTTGTGCCATTGTCTTATATTACTGCTAAGCTCCGCCGTAGCCGAGCCTTTAACACATGTGCATTCTTAAATTTAGACTCTGGGATTAGCTCTCAGCATGTCAGAGTCTTTTATGGAATGAAAGAGGTGAGCTGCCAAACTGAGGCCCAGGGCACGCACACGCACACACACACACACACACACACACACACACACACACACACACACACACACACCCACACACCCACACACACACACACACACACACACCATCATCAATCTCAGGCTTCATAGCCGTTCCCCCCGTGAGTCCATGGCTCTGTTTTTGGCTCTGTCTCCATGCAGGTAGGAGGTCTCTTGATACTCACCACTGGGTTAGCTCACTACACATTAAAGCAGCATAGTCCCTCGTTAAGAGCCTTATATGTATTTCTGCTGCTTTCCTTCAGCACCTCCTGTAAGTCCTCCTATAAAGCTGAATCCGGTTTCTGTGTATAGAACTACATTGCAAAGACAGATGGGGAAGTCAGTAAGACATCAGATGTATTGTTTGTGACCATGTGTTGGTGACTTAGAAGCCAGGTGAGGCATATTCCACATTCCAGGACCACACTCAATATCGCTGTGGGATTTTTTTCAAGGGGTTTCTGTTTCTGTGCGGGGTTTTACATCGCTAGCCTATCGTCAAAGCTCTCACAGCCAAAATAAACATCAGGAATTCAAAGTGTCTGGGGGGGTGGTAGGTGGATAGGGGGTTGCACTGTTTCCCATCAAAACAAAAAAGCAAGCAGAAAGCATGTGATAACCTAGTTGGGTTTCTACCAGAAGCCCTGTATTTTTTTTCCATGCCACTCGTGGAAATACAAGGTGACCTGCATTGTTTGCTTGCAGTTGTGAATGAAATCAAATGCAACAAAATGTTTGTGAGAGATACACATTGAACTCTATGCCATGCCAAATGATTTCTAAGCAATTAAATGTAGCAACAAAAAAAAAACTATTTACAATTTGACTAAGTGCCAAATTCATCAAATAGCTAAATGAGTGACATTTCACATCCACAGAGTCATTACACAAAAATCTGTTCGCAACATGAGGTGACAGAAACAGAGTGACGCAGCAAACTTTGATATTAATGAAAATGAATAAACTTCACAGTTTATGCACTTAAAATGAGTGACAACTAAGTAAAAAAAAGTGTAGTTATTAAAGTAATATGTTTTATTGAACTCCACATTCCAGAAGGGAAATACTGTAGTTTTAATTGAACATGTTCATGTTTAACTGCTCTAGCTATGTGCTAAATCATTATATAAAAAATCATCTTTAAATTTTGTGTAAGAAAAAGGTGTTTTGTGTGGAACAATTACAATGTGCAAGTGCAGTAGTGACATAGGGCATGGAAAAGAAAAAGGAGGCATAGAAGGTGGGGGGGGGGTTGGAATACACAAACAAACAAGAAAACCAAACAATATATATAAATATATATGTTTCCAATTATTTGTTTTCACTACAGCTGAAGGTTGAGGATACACACACAGACACACACACACACACAGACACACACACACACACACATATAAACACAATTCAGAAGAAAGAGAAAAGAAAAAAGATTTTGCTGTTTAGCTTGGTGTGAGGAAATAAAGCAAATGAATAAATCAAGATGCTACAGTTTTTTAAACAGTTAAAATGATTTACATCATATCATTTACATTACATTAATAACATCAATAACAAGATGATACTGATATATTTCATATGCAACCTCTAAGTCACATTTTTTTTAAATACACAAATATCCACACATGGACAAAATTATTGGTACCCTTCTGTTAAAGAAAGAGAGACCCACAAGGGTCAGTGAAATAACTTAAAACTAAAAAAAATAATAATAAATAAAAAATTAATGAAAAATAACTCATGAGAATCAGACATTGCTTTTAAATTATGCCTCAACAGAATCATTAAAAAGATAAACTAATAAAAATGGCCTGGAATAAAATGGCGGTAACCTTAACTTAATATTTTGTTGCACCACCTTTTGAGGCAATCACTGCAATAAAGTGATTTCTGTAACTCTCAGTGAGACCTCTTCAACTGTCGACAGGTATTTTGACACACTCCTCATGAGCAAATTGCTCCAGCTGTCTCAGGTTTGAAGGATGCTTTCTCCAGACTGCATGTTTCAGCTCCTTCCACGGATGTTCAATAGAATTTAGATCAGGGCTCATAGAAGGCCATTTCAAAATTGTCCAGTGTTTTGTTCTTAGCCATTCTTGGGTGGTTTTAGCTGTGTGCCTTGGGTCATTATCCTGTTGGACCTGTGACTGAGACCAAGCTTTCTGACATCAGGCAGAACATTTTGCTCCAGAATGCCTTGATAGTCTTGAGATTTCATTGTACCCTGCACAGATTCAAGACATCCTGTGCCAGAAGCAGCAAAGTAGCCCCAGAACATAAATGAGCCTCCTCCATGTTTCACAGTAGGTGCAGTGTTCTTTTCTTTGTATGCTTCATTTTTGCATCTGTGAACAGGAGCTGATGTGACCTTGCCAAAAACATCTCGTCTGTCCAAAGGACATTCTCCTGGAAGCTTTGCGGCTTTTCAGTATGCTGTTTGGCAAATCCCATTCTTGCTTTTTTTATGATTTGCTTTCAACAGGGGTATCCTCCTCTTTTGTCTCCCATTAACTCCACTTTGGCTCAAACAGTGACAGATACACCTTGACCTTGGAGTTCACCTCTAATCTCTTTGGAATTTGCTCTGGGCTCGTTGGTTACCATTTGTGTTATCAGTCTCTTCAATTTGTCATCAATTTTCCTCTTGCATCCATGTCCAAGGAGGTTGGCTAAAGTCCTGTGGCCCTTAAATTTCTTAATAATATGTGCAACTGTAGTCACAGGAACATTAAGCTGCTTGGAGATGGTCTTATAGCCTTTACCTTTAACATGCTTGTCTATTATTTTCTTTCCAATCTCCCAAGACAACTCTCTACTTAGCTTTCTGTGGTCCATGCTCAGTGTGGTACACACCATGATATCAAACAGCACAATGACTACTTTTCACCCTTTAAATAGTCAGACTGACTGATTACAAGTTTGACAGACACCTGTAATGCTAATTACAGGACACACGTCCTGATGGTCAAACTATTTTCCATCTTTTCTAGCGGTACCATCGTTTTTGTCCAGGCCAGTTTCAATTAGTTTGTTTTCAAAATGATTCTAATGAACCGCAATTCAAAAGCAATGTCTGATTTTCATTAGTTCATTTTCAGTGAATTTTCATCTATTACTTTAGTCACTTTCAAGTTATTTCAGTGACCATTGTGGGTTTTTCTTTCTTTAACGGAAGGGTACAAACAATTTTGTCCACGTGAGTAAACACAGCATAGCCTCAAGAGTGTGAAAAGATGTCAGGAGATGGGCTGTTACATGAGGAAAGCTGGACAGGGCCTTAAAAGGACCTTACCTTATTTTTTTGGAGCAGTGTATAATCAGGCAAGTCAGTTCCAGCTTTACATCTATGTTGACTTTAAACACTCTTGCTTCGCATCTGCTATGGTATCATCAAACACAAAATGCTTTTCCAGCTGTCTCCATCAGTCAGTACACACAGGACTCATATCAGCAATATTTGAATGGTTTTTTTTTATTCTTAGTACAGAACCATCTTCTATTATGACCATTTTCTCTAGTAGCATCTGACCTAAGTCCAGTTTACAGATGGATGTAAGTGAGTTTAAAGAAACACACACCAGTCCCAGTCACATGTTTGTTTGGACCATAAGTTGAAATTTTCAACATACCTAGAGTTTTTCCAGCAAAGACATTTTAGTCAGAGCCAAAGTAAAATTTGCTGATTGAGGTTTTATTTACAAAGCATAACATATATTTGTGTTTATCAAATTGAATAGATTTTTTTGGCAAACAATAGCACAGATTCAGTTCATCTGCTGCATGCGAACCAAACATGAACAATCATTCCTCAAGGGCAAATTCTGGGCCAAGAAAAAACTCTGATATGACACATTGTTGGGCATAGATGAGTTTTTCCCTGTTTAGTATCATGGCAACTCTTGCACACACATTTGATGGTTGACAGGCACACTTAATTAAGAGATAACAAAAATCACATTCTGCTAAGAAGTATTGCCTGCCTGCATGGAGCTAACAGCATTAATGTCCTATATACTATTAAAAACATGCAATAGTAATATTGCTGTATTATTACACATATGTTTATTTCAGTAAACATGAGTACTTTACTATGAAATGCCCTTAGCAACATCTCTCTGTGAGTTTATGTTTTGGCTTATATTGTTATGTTGTTACATTTTGATTGGGAAATGCATATACGCTTTTCCAGAGCCGTTTTTACAGTTCACCTGCACATGATGCTAATGAAAGTTGTTTGTCTAAGTTTGAGCTCTGTGTTTGTGTAAGTGCTTCCTGTAACAATGTAAAGACTGAAATTTTGATCACTAATGTGAAATGTCACCTGACATGATGGTGCCAAGCATTTTTTTATTTGTTTTGGTTTGGTTTTTTTTTATCATTATTTTCATTTCTCAGTTATTAAGTAGAAATTCAGAAAGGCTCTGAACAAATTCAAGCACTCAATATGCTCAGTCACTGGAAAATGGTAGTCATAAAGAGAGTTTCTGGTCTCATAACAATTAAAGGCCTTGAATGCTAAGAACTACAGCTCTTGAAAAAGGGATACATTTCATCACTTTGCTATTAAAAATATTAATGATTGTAGCAACATACTTTTTCACAGAGATCTTTTATTCTGTTCCTCCTTTTGGGTAACTTTTACCTTACTGAGTTAAGTTTTTTAAGCTGTGTTATAGGTTGTGTTTAATGTTTTGGCTGCTCTAACAGTATAACTTAAGCTAGACAGTACAGAGAGATTGCAAAACCAAAAATAAGGAAAGTGGCCTGTTTTAAGTCTGTATGTAGCAGCTTCTATAGAGACTGTCTGAAAAGACTGACCACTGGAAATGTAAAAACTTTTAAGAATTTTTTTTAATGTACATAAATTATAATATGGACATGGACAGTGTTGAATGTTGATTTGAATTTTGGATGGGGCTTTTAAAGCTAAAAAAATGTACAATTATTAAACAAAAAAGTGTTTTTTTATGCATGAGAAGCTGTTTGTCCTAAACATGCCACCCAAGATTTTTTTTCTACCAGATGCATTCACCATCCAGCTTTGATATTTTCTTGCACAGGTTATAACACATTTACCTCTTTTCCCCCTTAGGTCACTGCTGTTTTTTGTTTTTACACAAAGACCTACAGAATGAACAGGAACTGCTGCAGCCAGGACCTTCCACTACACAGCAGGCCATTAGAGCCCATCATCTTCACCCAAGCAGCTTCATTCATCATTGAACTGTTCACTACCAACATCCACTGAAATGATCTTTGAGTTTGGCATTTCAGGGCTGTTCTACCAGTGAAAATGTGAATGGAAGAGAAAGAAAACAGTCATGATATAAATATACTTTTGTTTTCTTTTCCTGTTAAGTTTGAGGATGGGTATTTATAATAATCATCTGTGTTCTGTGGGTCAGTTTTGATTCTTGAATTTGTGAGAAGTAAAGTATTTGAGATTTATCCATATCATGGTTTGTGTGTGATTATTATTTTTGCTTGCACTGTTTTAAATATTGTCTTCCCGCTTAAATCAAATGTGCAAATGTGCATGTAAGTTCTAGATTCAACCCCCTGCTGTTTGTTTGGACTTAATCTGATCTCCTTCTTTTGGCTGCTGCCTTTAGGCATGGCCACAGCAGATCATCTGCCTCCTTCTCACTGTATCCCTTGCATACTCTTTTTGTCACACCATCCCTCTGCATGTCCTCTTTCACTGCATCCTTTAACCTTCTCTGTGGTTGTCCTCTTTTCCCTTGTCTGATTGCACTTTCCACTATCCCTCATCTGCTCATGTCGAAATCATCTCGTTCTCGCCTCTTTGACTTTGTCCCCAGACCACTCAACCTGAGCCATCTCTCTGATGTACTCATTTCTAATCCTGTCTATTCTGGTCACTCCCAGTTAGATTCTCAAGATCTTCAGCTGTGCCCCCTTCAGCTCTGCCTCCTGTCTTTTTGTCGGTGCCTCCATCTCCAAACTTTACACATAGCAGGCCTCACTACCATTTTCTAAACCTTCCCTTTCACTCTTGCTGCTATCCTTCTGTCACAAAGCACCCCTGACACTCATCTCCACCCACTCCACCCTGCCTGACCTTTCTTCACCTCTCTTGCGCACTAACCGTTGCTTTGGATGGTTGACCCCAAGTATTTAAACTCATCCACCTTCACAACTTTTACTCCTTGCTGCTTCTTTATTCCAGTGCATACCTCCACCTGTCTGGGCTCTCTTCCACCTTCTCTCTACTCTCACTACAGATCACAATGTCACCTGTGAGCACCATAGTCCCTGCACACTCCTGCCTGATTTTATTTGTCAATCTTTCCATCACCATTGCAGTAAGGAGCTCAGAGTCAATCCCTAATGCAATCCCACCCCCACCTTGAATCCGTGACTCCTACCCCACACCTCATCACTGTCTTGCTGTCTTCATACGTGTCCTATACCCCCCTCACAAATATCTCTGCCACTCCTGACTTTCTCATACAATACAACAGCACTTTTCTTGGCACTCTATCATGAGCTTTCTCTAGGTTCAGAAAGACACAGTGCAACTCCTCATGAGCTCCTCTGTACTTCTCCATCAGCACTTTTAAAGCTTAAACCACATCTGTGGTACTCTTTCTCAGCATGAAGCTATACTGGGGTTCGGTGAGTTTAGCACTTAATTTGATCCACGAAAAATACACAGATTTACAAACTGCAGCTTTTTATTTGCCCCTAAAGGCCTTACTGTTGACAGTTTTACTCTTGTGTTAACAGACACAAACAAAAACATCAGAATACAAAAATGTTGTATTACTATAACAGCTGGGTTATATAGCCTTTGTTTTGATTTTAGATGGTGAGACACTTTTATTACATTTTACAAACTCAAGGTTACCAAAACCATCTGTGGTGAGAAATCTATCTTTAAAGCAACTGCATTAACAGTCCAAGAATTAAATTCTATACAAAGGGCATGGATATTAATAAGAAAATGTATGAATATATCTAAAATGTTTCAAGTAAAATTGCTCAATATATCAAATGGTTGTTCAGTAGTGTAAAAAATACTCTTGAAGTTGCACAGCATTTTAATGCAGCTGATCCACTTGGTACAGTACAGTTATTTTTTTATACAGCAACAAATCAAATTCAGACGTAATTAAAAATAAATTTGGTTTGCGGTTCAAGTATCATTATTTCTTTAAAATGGGGTGTGGAGTACAAATATCAACAAAAAGAAAATGTTGAAGTCTTGGTCACTTTCCACCTCTGACTAAGACCATGTGAGACCAATACTGGAATGTACCCCAGGCAAAAGTGTGTTTTCCATTTAATACCATAATCTTATAATATATTTTTTGAGTTTTTAAGAATAGATTGTTAAAATGGCATCTACTAACAGCAGTGGCTCAGTCTGTCTGTGACTGGTTGGGAACCAGAAGTCCACTGCTTGCCTATGGAGGAGAAAGATCGGAGGCAAATTCAAGACCCACCGTGGACCTACACGAGGTGCACTGGAGGCTCAGAGAGGAGTCAACCTAACCCCTTGAGCACTGCCGAGGTGCCCTTAAACAAGGCACCGAACCCCCACAGTGCTCCTTTGTGCCTGCAATGGCTGCCTTGTTTCTCCTCACCTTCCTCTCATCAGTTGCATGCCTTAGTTCTGTTTGTGTACCTGCATGATCATAACTGCATGTTAACGTGTGCCATCATCACTGTGGTGGAGAAAATTGTTGTGTAATTTCCCCATTAGGGGATAAAAAAAAGTATCTCTTCTTCTTCTCACTTATATGTAAGGACACAGCCAGCTCACGTCAGTAATAACCAGCATGGCTATAATGTACTCACCAAAATAATACTTTGTAAGTGCAGGTTTTACTCATGTATTTCTCTCTGAAACCAGCATGACAGTACAGATACATAAGAGAAGGCTGAAGGAGAGTCAGTCTGTTTTTGATATAAGGAAGAACTCTTCTGTTAGACATTTCTGGGCACTGTGTGTGAGGTCCTGAGGACTGAGACTCTGTTAGAGTGCAGGATTTATCCAGAGGAGAGCTGCATTATTACAAACTATTCCACTGTATAAACATGAAATCTGTACCATATGTAGAAGAACAGAAAACATTAGTCGCTATCAGATCCTGAGCCTTCCATGTGTTAGTGAAGATACTGTTATTGTGCCATGTGGGTAAATGCAGGCACTGCTCTGAGTTTTTTCAGGATTTTTATATTGTAACATTCAGACTTTGATCTAACACACTAACAGTCCCATTAATATCAGTATTTTGATGGACTTTTCAGTTTGGTTTGTAACAGATGTGATATGAGAGAAGGGAAATAAAAGGTGTGTGCACACTGTTAAGTTCTGCTCTGTTTAATCCAAATTCCAGCATTATTGAGGAGCAGAAATATGTGGGGCTTGGCTCTACACATGCAATTTGACTGAGGGAATAATTACAGGACAGCAGGGGCAATTCTAGGTGAACATATTCAACACTTCTCACCTCTTCAACTGGATACGCATTGCAATATTACTTTCAAAAGCAACCTAATTAGTAGGGGAGTCTGTTATAGTGTCAGAGTAATTAATAATGAATAATCACATATATATTTTCAATATAATACACCTGTTTCAGGATGTTAATAAAGTTAATGAAACTAAAGGCTCAATTATAAGGGTCAAAATGGTTAAAGATCATTTTCTTGCAAAACAGATGTAGGGAGAAATGTGCACAACATTGTTTAAGTCGCTTAATTAAATGCTGGCAGTCCACCAAATCATCAAGCAATTAAAGCAGCACCTGTCAACCTGTCCATCACAAGACGGGGCACAGAGCCATTATCAGGTTCAAATATGTCTTGCGACTCCATACAAATTTCGGAGTCCAGAATTGTTCTGATAGTAGAAGTTGCCGACCCCTGGACTACTGGCGCGGACCACAAAGTGAGACCCAGAGCGTCACTTTCGGACTAGTTTACACAGCGTGGCGCATGGATTCTGGTGCTTATTGTGTGACAGATCCGGCGGAGTGATCTACACAGACTGCAGCCGCCGACAGCTAACGGGCAAAATTCATGACTGCAATAATATTAATCAGGTAGCCGTCTTCTTGTCTTTTATCAGCCACAAACGCGGGCAGGCACATCGAGACAACCGGGACCATGGAAAGAAAAAGGTAGGACTATTTTATGTGCATTAGAACGAGCTTGTTTAATTGATGAGGAAATGCACGCATGCACACAGCGTGAGGCACTTTAGAAACATTCAGCTGCAAGTGAACAGGTCTGGGGATTTAACTTGTTTTTACTTGCGCCATTGCTAATTCGGCCAAGCAGTGCATTTGGAGCGCGTTGGGTTGTTCACGTTTGGACAAGTGCAGCTTTAAACTGTAGTTGATGGGCTTGTTGGTAAGACTTGGACGTCCCGGTGCAGCTAGCTTGATTAGCTAGCTAAGTTTCATTGTTTACACACGCTTGACTTGCAGTGCGCAGGCCCGTCACAGCTACAGCTCAGCGCCCTCAACGTGAGGATGGAGAGCCTCACATGTGGCTCGCCATGAGTACGTTGTCTTCTGAAGCTTAAAACTGTTTAAGCTACCGTTTTACTTGCTGCTGGTGGTCAGATGTCTTTTGAAGATTATGTAAAGATGTGCTTAATTGGTAGATGTCTCTTGATACCTTATCAGCACATCTGTGGGTGTTTCAACCAGGGACCATTCTCGGATCAGAATCACCCTAAAGGTGCTAATTGTAGCTTGAAAGTGCCATATGTCACTGCATATTTCACCACTAGATGACACTGTTATATCTGAACTCGTTTGTGTAGTTGCGCCTGTATTTAAAAAAAACAATAAAATGCTAAAGTTTGCCTGAGATCGGGGTGTAGTAGTACTCATCTGTAATTCTGTCCATCCTAGTCACTTTCAGTGAAAATCTCAACATCTTTAATTCTGCCATCTCTCGCTCCACCTCCTGTTTTTTTTTTTTTTGTGTTAGTGCCTCTGCCTGCAAACCATGCATCATAGCAGGTTTCACTAAACCTTTACTTTCACTGTTGCTGCTACTCTTCTGTCACAAAACACCCTTGACACTCGTCTCCACCCACTCTCTTCTCCCCCTCTTGTGCTCTGTCCATTGCCTTGGATGGTTGACCCCAGGTATTTAAACTCATCCACCTTCACCACCTCTACTCCTTGCATCTTCACCGTTCCACCTGCCTCCCTCTCATTCACACACATGTA